>CM043114.1:45294503-45466607 GCA_023701765.1 Hylyphantes graminicola
GGGAGACTCGGGGGGCACAATAGGACCTAGGCACAATGGACCATCCCCTATTATTGTATTTTGTAATATTTTCCAATTAGTTTCATATTATAAGTAACTAAATGGACATAACAGTCTTGATCTAGTTAGAGATGAAAAACCATGTTGTTAGCTCACATATTGCATTTTTTATTCTTGATGTGTATTAACCGAGGTGAAAGTTAAAAAAAAAACTCTCTATCTTGGAATTATCTTCTCATTATTAAAGTAACAATAGTTGGACAAAGTGGCTTGAGCATTAGTTGAAAGGCAAGATATTTGTCTTTCTTTATAAATATATAAATTAATTTCTGAAAAATCATAATACAGCATATTTTAATTTTGTTTTTTGGTTTCAAATACAATATGAGGCACTATGGACCACAAAAAATCTGGGTACAGTGGACCATGGTCCAATTGATTGTACCCCATTCAACTATAGAAAATACTTTTAGTTTCAACAATAAAATAAAAAAATATTGATGCAAGTCCTTCCGAATTATTAAAAGTTAAATCTTGCTTATAATAGTAAAATAATTTTAATATATATTCTAATATTTTACTTTCTGAATGTAATTAGATTTTTCTCTTCTTCTGATATTGACTTGTTTTTGTGTTTTTTAAACAAGAAGTAACAAAAATATTAGTCAACTGATGTTTTAATTTATATATTATGGCTTCAATAAGAGAATGAAAAACAAATAAGTGTTTTTGAATGAGAAAAGTTTTTTTAAAAAAAATTGTATGTGATACTAGAGTGTTTTTTAAATTAGTTTTACAAAACAGAAAGTACAAGTAATAATATCATAAATTTTTAAATTAATATTTTTGATTACTGTTGAGGGTTTTTGTTACTAACAAAAATGTTGTAGTTATAAATACATTAAGTAACACACAAAATTATCCAGAATTGGTACAATGCACAAAATTGAAAATTTTGTTAGTAAAATTTTCAACCGCATTGATTAAGGCAATGACCCATAAAAGGTTAAAAAATTACTCTCGCATAAAAACGACTGATTCTTTGATCCACAGTTTTTCCCTACACTTTTGGTTGTTTTGTTTTGTATAGTAATAAAAAAGTGATTTTACTTTAAAGTGATCTTATAATTGTGTAAGAATAAAAATGAAATGTCTTTTACTAATTTTTTTTTTCTGATATGCCACATAACAGAGTAAGAAAGACTTGTTGAGGGAACAGTGCCAAAAGATAGTGGTTGGAACAGGCTGTAAAACATGTTTATTGAATAGATATTCGTTCTATTCTGTTTTGGTCCACCAAAGTAAAAGGCATTTCAAAAACAGCCCTTTTGAGCTGCTATAAATAAGTACAAAACCTCCCATACACCTGCTAGATTTGAGCCTAACTGATCCTTGCACATAAAGAAGATAAACAAAAAAATTCAAAGGGTGAGGGAAAAAAGCAAACAGTAAATATCTAATAAATCTCTCACTAAAAGAATTTTAATGCAATTTGGTGATACTTAAAATTTAAATAAAAATCCTTATTTTTCATTATGGTATGATTAATTCTTTTAAAAAAGTGCAGATAATTTTTTTTTCCTGCAAAAAATACCATGGTCCATTGGTACCCCGTGATTGGTCCATTGTAACCACCGAACCTGGGGGTACAATGGACCACTTTCTCACTTGTAATAAAAAAGTGAATTCAGGAAAAAAGTAATTGAAATTATATTTTTGGTAATGTATTTTTAAGACAGGATATGTATGTAATATATAATACCTTTTTTTAAGGCAGGCGGGATGAATATTTTTGTAACTTATAGCGCAAAAAATGAAAAAGTGGTCCATTGTGCCCCGGTCTCCCCCTAATACAATATTAATCTTACAATTCAGCTTTTCTGAATTTCAATGCCTTGTTGCTAGTTCTTTAATTTGAAATTCAAATAAATAATCGAATATATGTTTTCGATAAAAATGAGGTTTTGATTTGTTTAGGGATTTCCTTACTACAATTTGTTCATGTACGGATAGAAAGCATACACTCTTAAAACAAAAGAGTGAAATACACTCATATAATACAGGTGCATTTTCGAAAACGGAAATGAGTGAAAATTAACTCGGCCTCAGTTAAAATCACTCGTTTGTTTTAATAGTGTATTAGACTGGAACCTACATCTCATAAATGACTAACTCTTTTTGAGAGATTCTGGTTTCCTTTCAATTAACTGGATTAAGAGGGAACGGCCTCTAATATAAATGGTGATGGTATGGTATGATAGGTACATATATATTCCAGCTTATGTTCAGAGAACAGGTTATAAGCTTTCGTCAAGTGGGACTGACACACAGAAATTTTTTACAAGCACAATAGACACACAAAGAAATGACAACACAAACACATAGACAAGTAACAATATTTACTGCCGGTCACAAACATCCATATCTGACCGGTATTTGAACCCGACCCCACAGCTCCAAAGGCTAGCATCCTAACGATTGCGCCGGCGGCCTAAATGCTGAATTTTACAACCAAACTGGAGCATCACTGGAAGTGAATTGTTAGCTCCAAGGAAACGTACATTAAGATGACCAATCATATATTGGTAATTAAACCCTATTGGTAATAAAATTGAGAACCCTATAGATAACCACCATATGTGCTGCGACAGAATTTAACATGCCGACCCGGTGGCTGAATAGTTAGTGTGCTAGCCTTTGGAGCTACTGGAGCTTCGGATCCCGATCAGGCATGGATGTTTGTGACCGTCAATAAATGTCGTTATTTGTCTATGTGTTATTCCTTTCTTTGTGACTGTTAATATTCTTTCTGTGTCTCATACTTGACGAAGGCTTAATAAGCGGGTCTCTGATCAAGCACACAAGTCGGATATATATGCTACGGCAGAATTTAACATGGTGGATATTTTGGTGGGTACTATAAATTTAAACAGTATACAACGACCAGATTTAAACATGCAATATTACATAACGCTTAAAGAAGTCAAGCAGTGTCTGTCATTTTCTTGCTTCATATTTTCTTAGTAATGCAAATTATTTAAAAGTACTGAAACATTAAGTTGATTTAAGGTAGGCGAATACCCAAAATTCCACAAAATTCTAAAATTTTTACTATTACTTTAATCTTTTTTTAAATTTGGCATAGTGATTTCAAATGTAATGAATAATACTATTTCGACATTTTTTAAATTTAAATATAAATTATTTATTTTAAACGGTGTTTTTCTACGAAAAAAGAGGTTTACGCTAACAAGTCTACCACATTGAATTTTCATCCTATAAACATTAATTATGCGTTAAATTCTTCGTTTTGAACTGATGCATGCAATGACCTTCTAGAGTTACATACAAATTACAAGAAAAGGAGTTATTAAGAAAAATGTTATAAATTAACCACAAAAAAAAGATTTTTTTCGATTTACTTACACTTGGACATTTTTTTAAAAAAAACTTGTATATTTACACCAGATGTTAGAGGTTCATGGCACAGATATATATTGAAAGAACATTTGTAAAAAAAAATTCAGGTAAATTAATTTAAAACTTTTTATGCTAGGAGTGTTGCCGTAAACCCCCTTTTTTAGTTGAAAAACACCGTTTAAAATAAATCAATTATATTTGAATAAAAAAAATGCCCAAAAAGCATTGTTCATTATATTTGCAATCACTATGCCAAATTTGGAAAAGATTAAACCAATAATAAAAATTTTAGAATTTTGGGTATTCGCCTACCTTAATTTAAAATTTGAGTAATATTTTTCGCATTTTATTTTTTGCAGGCGTATCTGAGAAATAATTTTTTTTACAAAATTATGTTTGTAAAAAGAAACAGAACGAATATTATTGTCTAATTTTTTGGAATGTAATATGATAAGACAAAAGTTTCGGTCGTAAAAACATTTTAAAATCAACTGCAAATATGTAATTATACATTATTTGCACTTTAAAAATGTGTAAACATGATTTAGGATATTTTTAAAATAAAATACTTAATGACATTTGCAAAATGTTTGGATCTCCAACTGCAAGCCATTTCCTATTTTCGAAATTTCGATTAACCAGAAAAATGTACTATTGTACAAAATAGCACTCTTAAGCAATTATAAGCATTACTTAGAACAAAACAAAAACAATTTTTAACAAAACAGCTTAGAGCTAGGTTTTGTTTCCAAAAACGGAAAAAAAGCTGTTCGTTTCATAATATAAGTCATTATCACCAAATATGGAAACTAATGATTATTAAATATTATCAACAAAAAAATGACGATAAACTCAATTTCAAAAAGAAACTGTATACCACTATCGCAAAATATCTTAACTATAACTAACTAAACGTGTTGGAATGCGGTGCAATAATGCAAAGCCTCATAGAGTTTTACATCATCACACCACATTTTTTACGTCGGAGAGAGTGACACTAATAAATTCAACGAAATGACTTTACGTTTCCTTGAAGACGAGTGTAATTTAAATTTATTTTTATTGCGGTACTTTACGAGCTTATCTTATACTGTTGGCGTAAACTGTTAACGTTCTATGCCCACACATGTCTTACGTCATTTTTCATTGCTTTTTCTTCGAGATTTTCTACTTTGTGTATGTTATGACTGAGTTGCAAGAGTTTCTAAAACATTTGCAGACTTAGATTGTTAGCACTCCATGGCGGCAATATGGTAAACTGGTTCTTGTTTTTATTTTGAGACGAAATAACTTTCATCGTTTGTCTTGTGGTTCCCCAAAGGATCCGTAATTAGGTACCGTTTTCCAGAAATTTGAGGAAACTTTTCTGAACTTTATTCATTCATTACACATATAATTACGCCAAGAGGATTCGTAGTAAAAAGAAGACGGACGAGCAGTTTATTTTAAATGTAGGAGCACTCAGGTGCAAAAATAAATGATAAAGCAAAGTAAAAACATCATTTAAATATTTAAACTAATCAACAAGAATCATTGCAATGTAGAAACAAAATTACAAAAATATTAATTAATTGATTTATTATTGTTAAAATTTTCTAACTTTATACACTAATGACTGTAACTAAGAAAAGGAGTCTAATGCATATAAATAATTTATTAATAAAAATAATATTTTATCTGTAAAATAACATCTTTTGCTTAAATTTAGACATTTTTTTTAAATTTAACCCAAAAAGTATTTATTTTCCACGAAAATCTGATAAAATATATTTATTGTAAAGTATTATATTTTAGCATTTAAAGCATAAATTAGGAAACAACCCACAAACTAAGTAACTTGTTTTCTATAATAAGAATTTGTAATTAATTATAAACTTTATTTTAAAAATTTTGATATTTGGTTGTTTAGCCATGGGGTTTTGTCTAAATAAAAAAATTTATGAAGTCTCACGTGTAAAACATGAATAGAAGTTGTTTACATGAACACCATTATATGTTAGCGTCATTTTAGGATAGATTTTAACTTTCATTTTTAATGCTTTAGAGAATGTATGTAACCTGTATTTTACTCAAAAAAAAAGAAATATGGTTGGGTTAAAAGGTTTAACACAAGCTAATTACATTTTTCTGTTGATTAACTTGTATTCTAGTTTTTGCAATGCTTGTACAATGGTAAGTTTATTGATCCTTTTCACTTCAACAACCGAATATGTTGTTGACAACATTCGCGAAACAAAAATTCGGCTAAATTGGAAAAATGACTAAAATATGGTTTTAAACTAGTTCTCGGATATTTCTTGGTTCAACATTTTCTACAAGAGAAAAATAAATTTGGATTTTTGTTTAAGTTTTCAAAATCTAAAACTATAATTTTAAACAAGAGAAAAATAAATTTGGATTATTGTTTAAAATTTCACAACCAAGAGAACTGTAATAATGTTCGAGCGCATTCACATAAGAACGCTGTAATTAAGAATTGTGAGAAATCCAAGAACTATGATTTATAAATTTAAACCATGTTAGAGGTGGAAAACGTTAATTTATATAGTTGTTACTATCGGTGAAAAATCTGTTTTTTCTTATCAGTGTTTCCTAAAATCACCCTGAACTTTTTTGTTTGGTATTTGGTCATAAATGTGTGAAAACTGATAAATAAAGAGGATGATGAATTGCTGGTGTGTTATTGACTTGAAATAACGGAACTATTGGGATATTGAAATGATGATTAAGTGTAAAAACCAACTTGAATCGGTGTCTTGCTCAATGCACCATTTTTCAACATTATATTGATAATTTTTTGCAGTAAAATAATATATCAACAGTTTTGCCTTTAAAACGTCATTTCATTTAAACCATTTTATTCTAGTTTTAAAAAAATTGTCCTTGCTTAACGAATAGAGATCTAGACTACAGGGCTAAGGATTGGGTTCGTTGCCTGGTTGAAACATGGTTGCAATTGTTATACATAAAAAAAACTCTTAATTTTTATAAAATAAGTATTTTTAATTAAAAGTAATATATATTAAAAAGTATCCTAACTATAAAAAAAAATCCCCGGTATATTACATTTCAAATTGATACCGTTTCACTCCTTCCGATTAAAACTGATACAGTATACAGAGGAAATGAAAACCTAGAGATTGAAGACGATCAAGGAAAGACGTAACAGCGAGAACAAATGGTAAAGCAACTCCTGGCTGTCAAACACAAAAAAAAAAACTTATTTCCGTTACTTACACTACCTACCCCGAGATAAAACGTAAAAAATAAATGATCCCATTTGTAACAAAGTAGTTTTTTCATCAAACCAGATCACACACTCGTTCTTATTTTCTTTCCCTCTTTTTTATACACTTTCTTTTCCGTTTTTAACCTCCGGATTTCGACATGTATCATGAAAAAGAAGAACAAAAAAGAATGAAAACTGCCATTATTTGGTTTCTCCTGTGACACAATGTGTAGAGAATGAAGCTAGGATGAAATAAAAATGGCGATCAATTGGTTGAGAAAGGAATTAGACTTTTAATATGGTGTTGATAGTAGGAAATACTAGTATTGGAAATAAATACTGAGAGAAAGTATCAAAAACTGTTGTTGATATTTATTCCATTGGCATGACACTAAAATATTTTACTTAGTAATGATATGATTTGAGGCATATTTTGTGCTGGTATAATACAAAGAATAATAAGATGCTTCGTTATTTATTTGCAAATAAAAACTTTTTCATTTGGCTGGATGATGTTAACATTAATTTGGAAATTTAGTCTGTTGACAAAATTTTTATATGTTTTATACTTGCTTTGATTGTTGAAGAAAAGTTCATTGCTGAATTCGAATGCTCTTGTACATAGTAATTACACTGCTGATTAACTCTATGTAAAAAATATTTTTAAGGTTTATTAGTATGGACTCTTTAATTTTTTAAAAAAATTTAATTTCAAAATGAGTAAAAGGAATTTATTGATTTTTATGCCACGAAAACTCATCTGTACCAACCCATTTAATTTTGACATCAATTGTTCAGTTTTAAAAATGAACAGCATTTTTTTTTAACCAACGGTAATATAAGCTTCATTCAGTAAAAAGTTTCGTAAACTTTTTTCTCATAAAACATACCCTTAAGTGATGTACGTATGTTGGTTAATACTGCTAATGTATTTTTAAATTATGGCATCATACCCTTAAGTCATAGCCATTATGCCACCAAAACTAATGAACACCAGCCCATTTAATCTTGGCATCAATTGTTCAGTGTCAAAAAATGAACAGCATTTTTTTAATCAACAGTAATGTAAGTTTCATTCAGTGAAAAGTTTTGTACACTCTTTTCTTATAAATCATACTTTTAAATGGTGTATATCTGCTGGCTAACATTGTTAAAGTCTTTTTAAATTATGGCACCATACCCTTTCATCATACACTTAAATCATACCCTTTATGCCACCAAAACTAATCAACACCAGCCCATGTAATCTTGACATCAATTGGTCAGTTTTAAAAAATGAACAGCAAAAAGCCGACTTTATCTTTATAAAATAAGTAACAAATTTAATTGCCAATTTTTATTCAAAACAATCCCTTTCAACTTCCGATTTTACACAAAACAATTTTGATCTGTCTTTAATATTCTTTATCCGTTTTCTGATAAGTCCGTCAGTCTTAGAGCGATTTGTTTGATCTGCCGTTTATATTTTCCATAATTATTTTGTTTACTTTCTAGTTTGTTTTATGTACTTTCGTCCTGACTTTAATGCTATTTGCCTGTCAATCTTCCCGCACCTTAAGAGCATTAAGAATATCTGTGAAATTTAAGAAACAAAGAAGTACTATATTTTACTTTTTCAGAGTTTTCTTATTAGTTTGCCGAAAGGAGCAGTTTATGCTTGTAGTGTGTGATTTGATTGGGCAAAAAGTATAGATTAAAAGTTTTACATTATACACAGGACGACAGAAACTTAAAAATAAAACAAAACTATTAAAAAATTATTTGAAATGAAAAAACACATATTTCTATTTAAATACTTCAAAAACAGATCTATTTTCAACATTATTTTTAATAAGTATTTTTTAATTTATTTCCTAATTAGCTATTAGCTTTTAATTTCACATACTAATCCTCTTGATTCTGATTATCAAATCACTTCAAAAAAGAATTCTACAGAGTAATATCGGTAATTAATGGAAACCGAGGGACTGTTGATCTGTTTTATATTCCCTTTTTTTAAACTTTGGTTCAAATTGTTGATCTTTCTATATAATAATTATTTTAATTCTTTCAAAATTAAATAGATTATATACTTTAATGGGAAAAATAAATTTGGAAGATTCGGCTGTTTTTAAAGAAATTATGATTAAATATGAATATTTTTATAGAATAAATGAAGATTTTTTTTTTTACAATTTCAACTCAAATGATTTTCTTTGAAAAATATCTTTTAAGCTTAAAATATAAAGACGTTTTATTTTATTAAAATTAGTTTTGAGGATAATACTATTTTTCTTATTCATATTCTAAAGTAGTTTATAATTAATGTATAAAATCAATATTTCTATTTATTTTCAAGATTTTATAAAAGCTAATGCAAGGAATTTGAATGTAATAATAATAATTTATAAAAATACTCTCCCGTATTTTATTTGCTCTAAAAGATCTTAAAACTTCTTTTTCTGATAATATTAAGGACCGTTTGTATATTAATACAATATTAAGTTTGTTATTTTATACAAAACTATTGAAATTCATATTGTGCCCTGTAAAACAACAGAGTCGCGTTCCATTGAGTCATACAAATAAAAAGTTTGCTCCATAAAATCGGAGACAGCAAGTACTGCCTCCGGTTTCACAAAGCACATTTATGACCAAATACCAAACAAAAAAATTCAGGGTGATTTTAGGAAACACTGATAAGAAAAAACAGATTTTTCACCGATAGTAACAACTATATAAATTAACGTTTTCCACCTCTACCATGGTTTAAATTTATAAATCATAGTTCTTGCATATACCAAATTTATGGAGCAACACTACACCACAAAGCATGTGTTACACACTTGTGTTTACTCCATAAATTTGCTATAAGGTTACTCCGTTAAACAGTAGTGGGCATGGTTGTAATCGATTTTTACCGAGGAGCGTCACGTTGCATGGTATTTTATTGCATTTAAATAACCCTAAAATACTAAGGCGTCAAAAATTACTTTACACGTTCTACTTTCTCAAATATGAAGAGTTTAGTGAAAGAGTGTGCTTAAGTGACATTTAAAAAATATTGAGATTTTTCTGTCAATAAAAATAATACTAACGTCTTTATCGATAAAAAGTTTCAATATCTTACTAAACTTCAAATTTAATATATTTTACGAGTTCCAATTTTTAATGCAGTGACCTGAGTGCAAACGATTAACTTTGATGCTTATTTTCTCGTTTTCACATTTTTGTCACTTGAAACGCTCTTTCACTAAGCTTTTCATATGTCAATTAAGATTGATTGTAAATTATTTTGGTTTATATTAAGGGAATCATTAGAGTATGGTTAACAAATTAATATAACTAATTTATGTAAAGACTTCATATAATTACTAAACTATATAACTACTTAACTATATAACAACTTAATTATATAACTACTTAAACTATTTAATATGACTACATGCATAACGTAAAACCGTAATTGCTTAAAACATGAAGCCAAATATAATTATGTACTGGAAGAGTAATGGCCTGTAAACAGTTAAAACAACCAATTAATGTAATGAGCTACATTTTCTTGTATAAACTTTAAAAAAAAATCACCATAGCCTATTTTGAAAACAAACGTAAAACCTTTTGAAAAGAACATTTCGATTTGCTATAAGCTTTATTATTATTTATTCTGTAAGGATTAAATATATAAATGCCGGCCCGTCGGCGCAGTGGTTAGTGTACTAGCTTTGCATCTGCTGGGCACGGGTTCGAATCCCGGTAAAGGCATGGATGCTTGTGCTTGTCAATAAATGTTGTTATTTGTATATGTGTTTGTGTCGTCCTTCTTTGTGTGTCTCTTGTGACTATCTCTTCTGGCGAGCTGGGTAATGGGCTATGAAGCCTACACTCTCCCTTCTAGATGGCGTAATCAGTGTCAAAACTATATAAATATTTCAGGGTTTTTTATAAAGACTACGTACATATAATATATATTTTCCCTTTCCCCAGTTCCTTAAATTTATATTGGGTTAGCTATTGGCAAATCATCGTTAAATAAATGATATTAGTTATTCAATTATGAATTTTATGCATCAGCAGTAGATATCAACATGGCCCTGTCTGTGGCGGAGTGGTTAAGGCATCCGCCTCAGGATTCAGCCTTCTCAGAAGTTCGGGGGCTCGAATCCCACTTACTGCCAGTCATCCTATAAATCGGATATCTGTACTGGGAAAGGGTAGAAAATCCAACTCGTGACGGATGGGCCCGAGTACACTGGGACAGACGTGCTCGTTAAATCTGTGGATTGTGGAGTCCAAAGTCCGCGTCAGCGTATGATGTCGCTCGAAGTTCCGTTGGGTGCCCGCTCAGGTGTCGACCTCGTCATTTGAAAATTGTTTTAAATTACTAGGCGTTATTGGCTGTGTTAAAGCTCCTAATGGAGGCTAGAAATAGACAGTCGGAAACGATTACACTGCACTACACTACATCTACATGCCTTACATTTATGCACAATATGTTATTGTTCAACGTAAGAAGTTCAAGAAAGTTTCAAGGAATTTATTTTAATTGTTATAAGTTTTCAGAAAACAAACAATAAGTATTTACAGCAAAAAAAATTCAAATGAATATATTTTCAGTTTTTAATTTAATTTAAAACTAAAAAAATATTCAAATACATTTTGGAGGCTTAATTATTAAAAAAAACTATTCATGGAAATATAATTATAAAAAAAACCTGATTCTTAAAATTTAATAATGGAACAAACAAGTATTTATAGCAAAAAAAAATATTCAAATAAATATATACATAGTTTTTTAATTTTATTTAAACCTTAAAAAACATTCAAATATATATGGGCATTTCCACGCGTGACTGACACTACATCAGAACGATTTAACCAATTTTGTTTGCATATTTCATAATTATTTTTTTATTTGTGAAAAAAAAGTATTGTATGTCAGTATACCCCTGAGCATATAGTATTTTTAGCAATCATTAAAATTTTTTTAAATTTAATATTTCACTAAAAAATAATAAAAATGTCCTGATGTTACTGACACTACACGAAAGTTCGTAGATTTTGGCTATCAGAAAAATTCTAATTTCTTCTGATTGCGCAGTAAATCAGCATTCTACCACTGCTTATTTTAAGTATAAGGTTTCAGGCTAATTATATTATTGCAAAAAAGTATTAAAATACCATAGGAAATAAGTTATTAACGATTTTGTGCGTGACTGACACTACATTCATTTCGTGACTGACACTACATTGTGAATTGTATCACAGATATGGAATTTTAAGCAATAATAACACAACATATGTAAATAATTTTGTAAAAAGGAGTGTTAAAAATTGCATAAATGGTAAAATTATGGCTAGAAAAAGTTACACAATGTCCTCTAAAGTAGGTTTCTGGTAATTTCTTGAACTCTAATTTTTTCTTCAAAATGCAGTAAATCATCATTTTACCAGTGCTTATTTTAATTATAAGGTTTAAAGCTAAATCATTTAATTGCAAAAAAGTATTGAAATATCATAGGAAATAATTTATTAACACTTTTGTGCGTGACTTACACTACATTCAACTTGTGGCACACTTCATCACGTGAATTGTATCACAGAAATGGAAAATTTAGGCAATAATAACATAACATATGTAAATAGTTTTGAATATAGTAAGTTAAAAATTGCGTACATGGTAAAAATATAGTTGGACAAAGTTACACAACGTCCCCTAAAGTTGATTTCTGGTAGTTTCTTACTTCTTTCTTCAATAGCATTTTCTGAAAAAACTTCCTTCTCAGGCCACGCAAAAAGACCCCCGACCATTGCAGATGTTTCAGTTTTATTGAATAAGCAACTTTACTTAACATTTGTTCACAAAATATTTAACGATAATTTAACTACAAAAGGAAATAAAGCTCTTTTTCCAGCATCACGTTCATTTTCAAAATTTTGTTGAGAGGTATTTCCTTTTGCAACATTTAAATTTGTTTAATTAACCGTGTAGTATTTTTGGGGAATTTAATGAAAAGTTGGCAGCTGTTTTAAGTAGGCATTTGTTTAATTTTAAAAAACGAAGCAATTTTTGTGTGTCTAGGAATTGGAAGGTTTAACTTCCTTTAATGGGCATATATAATTTAATCTACCTATTTTGCCCTTTACACAGTTGTCAGAAATGTATAATAGTTATATGTTTGGGCAGATTTCTTATGCAAAGTGAAAAAATCTTTAGCAAAATGTGGGTCAAATTTCTTAGAAAGTGTGACTTCCTTTATCCCCTCGTCACTGTATCCCCTCGTCACTGTATCACGAAGTCCATCAATTGGTCCTTCACCATGTTTGAATTCAAAGATGACCATGACTTTTGGAAGAGAATTACCAGACAAGGTTGTCAAACTGTTAGAGGATTGCAATAGAGGTGTATTACCTTTAATTGAAGTGTTGTCCGTAAAGTGGTTTTTGCTTTCATTTTCTTAAAATTTTTAAAATTTATCCCTTCTTAAAAACACCCCCTTTGCTCTTTTTTTTCTTTTAGCTGTTGATATAGCCATCTTAAATCAAAATTGTCAAAATACAAGAAATTTACAAGTACTTAGCTAATCTAAAACATCTAGATCAAAAAGAAGTTGTGACTAGCACTACATCGTGACTGACACTACAAATCTAAAATGTGTTATAAATAGGGAAAATGCTTTTTATTTTAAAATTAAAACGGTTGGAATTGCACAGAGGTTACTATAGTAAGAAAATATCGTAAAAATTTTGAAGTAAAGCCTTATTTTAAAAAGTTATGGGAACTTTTATATCTTTTCGTGACTGACACTACAGTCAAAAATGAGATTTTTATCTTCCCAATTAAATATCTTTTAGTTATAAATGACAATTAATAATGTGGTTTTAACATAGTTCTGATAGTGTATTTTAATAATTTCAACAAAAAATCTAGTAAATTGTATTTCTTATCTGAAAATTTAAGGATTCAAAATGATGCAAAAACACGAGATCATGTTTTCGAAACAAAGCGGCCAATTTGAAGCCGCTGTGTTGCCAAAGACGAAACAACAATAGTTGATGATACAAAAAAAATAAAATTCAAACCTTTCTAAAGCAAATATAAAAGATACAATTGTGGGAAAAAATATTTTTTTTTTTGCAGTCGTGGTCTGTTCTGACGTGGAATTACCCATATTTTGGAAACTTAATTATTTTTGAAAAAAAACTATTTATGGAAATATAATTATAAGAACCTAATTCTCACAATTTAATAATGAGCATTAAAATAATATGCTTTTTTCAAAACTTGAGTGAAAACAGAGTTACCGAGTAACAATATATTGTTTATCGAGCCTCGATTGGTGAATTAATGTTAAACGTAAAAATTGAACACGAATCGGAGCATCTATCGAATGAGGAGAAAAATGAAAGCCGGAATGACTAGGTCACCCAAAACAATATGATTGTTACAAAGAACCTTGTAGCAAAAAATGCATAGAGAGAGCATCATCATTCCTTCATTTTTTACAGTGAAATAATTTCTGATTTTCATAACCAGTATTGAGGTTTTATAAATTTAATTTTTGATCCCAGTATTTGGGGCTCATTATTCTTATTGCGTTTGAAAATAAAAAAAAAGTTTCAAATAGTCCTTTTTGAAAACAGTGTTCTCAAATCTGAATATTAAAATTGCTTTCATAAGTCAAATGTATTCATAAGAAATACGCTCTATTAACCAAATTCTTTAAGCAATAACAATATTTAAAAAGTTTATGCAATTATAAATATTAGCCAATTGGCATAAAAACAGCAGTTAGGGAAATTGGTAATGGACAATGGGGAATCGTTTCCTTTGCCAAATGTTAAAGGGTTTTTTTGATAACAAAATTTTAAAACTGCATTCTGACTAATTGGAGACTAGTTAGGAGTTTCCGTGAAATTAAACTACTTTGGTTATTCTATATACAGTAGGTGAGAACAAACTTCTGACACCATCCCTCAATAACATGTCCAAAGAAAGACTTTGGCAAAGTAATTACCTTACGAGCTCAAACTGCTTAATTCCTCTACACTCTTAACCACTTTTCCCGCAAATAAGACATAAAAACAATCACGAACCTCGTCCAAATGCCTCTATAACACAAGTTGACGAAAACCAACAAAAAAAAGCTTTTTCTTGCAGAACAATTATTTTCCAATCATCCTTCTGCGTCCGAAAATGTCTTCCCTTCTAAATCGTTGCCATCTGCGGAAGATAAAGATGAGGTTCTACTCTATTCAACGTGTTCGATGTCTTCAGATTCCCCTTTTCCCCGATGGTCTATTGTTTTAGCGCTTCGGTCCCTGTAATTTCCCCCTGAAATGGGCTTAACCTCATTATAACCGGCCATTAGTGGTACCGATTGCGGAGAAAAGAGTAAAAATATTTTGGGGGAAATAATTGTTATTGATAGACGATAGTTGTTTGGAGGGAAGTGATTTCCACTTCGATTTTTGGGCCTTATACTCCGGTAGTTGAGATAACTGTTGTAGGTATTGTGTGCGTTAAATGTTTTGTCTAGTAACTGTGTGGACACAAGAGTTGGAGAATGGGTGCTCAAAATAGGGAGTACACTCTTAAAACAAACGAGCGATTTTAACTCAGCCTGAGTTAATTTTCGCTCCTGCAGTGTCGAACATACACTTCCCCTAAAGGAGTGAATCCTTTGCTTGTTAAACCTCCTACAGGATCACTCCAAACGAGTGATTTTAACTCAGTCTGAGTTAATATTCACTCCTGAGAGTGCCGAAAGTGCCCTTTTGTTGCAGGAGTGGATTTCACTCTTTTGTTTTAAGGGTGTATAGACTGATTTAAACGTTTTTCCAAAATATCAACTTTCTCTTGTTTGAAATTGCAGCTGATATGAATTTAGACGTTAAAGAATTCAGGTAAAGAGATAGATTTTTCAAAATGAAAATACATTTCTTTGATGTTGGTCAATCTTTAATTTAAAAGACTGGCCGTACACCGATTGTAACATTTGTTTATTTAAGACAAAATGTTTCAAAAGTCAAAAGAAGTGTTACACTCTAGGTTAAACTCAAGCTTAAATCAGAAGGCATCGAACGTAAGTAAATTGAACGATGGAACACGTTGTTTGTAATACACCTTGCAACTCAAAGTCTTCAAGTTTCATTACAAAGGTACAGGCTATCAAAAAGAATAACGCTTATTATTACATAGGGCTTATTCATGCAGCATTTTTGGCTGTATCAAACCTGCCTTCTTTTTGAGTTTCAATAGACATTTTACTCCATTGAAAAACTCGCACCTATCAACCCACTGTATAGTAAAACAATTACAACAAGACTGTGTAAAATCTGATTTTAAGCATGCGCTTTTGAACTGTCTAACGAGTATCACAAGACAGAAAAAATATGTCCTACCTTCAAAATAAAACCTTACAAAGTAAAAATTTTTATTGATCAATATAAGATTTAATTTAATCGATAGATATTTAAATTTCTATATCAAAAGTTTTCCAGTACGTCCCTAAAACACCTAAACGAAAAGTTTGTGGTAAAAACGTATTGTAGACAAGTACATAAAACCCAAATGCCTAATACTCATGCACACAGAGTATGACATAGAGTGCATTTTGACTTATATCAACAAAATGTTTTTTAAAAACTTATTTTGCGACTTATTAAAATGAGTATCAAAACATTAAAAGTTTTTGCTTTAATATGTATTTTCAAACAAATTTAATACTGTAGTAAAATAAACTACGATTCTAAATATTTATCATTGAACTTTTACATAGACCTTATCATCCATTATTGTATAGAAAAATAAATTTTAAGCTAATTTCTGGCTGCCCCCACATCAAAACAAAAATAATAAATTGACAAATATTTTTTCATAGTTTAAAAACAACTTCGCTGCTTCAATACAATCTATGGTTACAAGCAGTGTTATGTATTTTCAAACAAATTTAATACTGCAGTAAAATAAACTACGAATCTAAATATTCAGCATTGAACTTTGACTTAGACCTTATCATCCCATTATTGTAAAAAAATAAATATTAAGCTCATTTCTGGCTGAAAACATAAAAACATAAAAATAAGTTGACAAATATTTTTTTTTCATATTCTAAAAATACATTCGTTGCTTCAAAACAATCTATATTTACAAGCAGTGTCTTAAGAACCACAGAAATCCTCCATTTACACCACACTAAACCACAATAACAAACCCAATTGCAATCCACGACCTCAATAAAAAAAAATATCGGTTTACCCACTGCATCCAATCTTCGTGGACAGGATCCCAAAAGTAACAAGGATAAATAAAAATCGAAACAGAAAAGCGTACGAAGGAAGAAACCCAAGAAAAAAAAAGAACTTCTTTTTCTAGGTATAAGAAAAGAAAAAGAAAACGAGGTTGCTATTGGTTGAGCCACGTCCGTCGTGTCACAACCAGGGTTGTCCGTTGTCTCGTGTTTGAAAGGGCATGGGATCATGCGAGGTGACAAGGTGTCCGAGGACGGACACTCCAGGGAATGGTGGGAGTGCCATGCAATTAAAGACGGAGATGAATTCGCCTGTATATCTGGAGAAAAAAGGCCAATATTCAATGTAATAGGTTAAGACATGGGTTGTTTTTCTTCTATAATGAAGAATTTTTGATGGAGATTGTTTGTTGGGGAAATCTTGATTATGAATGATCGCTTTGGGTGCTTATAATTGCCAACAAAGTTGTAAAACTAGCGAGGATAAATTTACGCGAAATTTTTCTGTCAATATAGATAACCTAAGTCGACAATTAAGACCAATAAGAAGATATCTTATTGGAAGATAAAAATACTTTTCAGTTTTACAATAATTTGCCCTATTAAAATTATGTGTATTTAAAAGACATTGTTTAAATGTCCGTTGTCTCGTGTTTGAAAGGGCATGGGATCATGCGAGGTGACAAGGTGTCCGAGAACGGACACTCCAGGGAATGGTGGGAGTGCCATGCAATTAAGACTGAGATGAATTCGCCAGTATATCTGGAGACGAAAGACCAATTTTAGATGGTAAAACTGAAGACGTTGGTTGTTTTTCGACCAAGATGAGGAATTTTTGATGGAGATTGTTTGTTGGTAAGATTTTGATTATGAATGATCGTTTGGGGTGTTTATAATTGCCAACAAAGTTGTGACACACGCATAGGAAGTGAAGATAAATTTGTCCCGAAATTCATTTGGCAAGATAGATTTCTTAAGTAGACAATCAAGACCAATAAAAAAAATATTATTAGAAGTTAATATAAAGTTTTCCAATACTTTTCATTTTAACTACAATTTCTTGCCCCCCACCCATTAATTTAGATTTTAAAATTTATGTTTACTGTATAAGCCATTGCAAAATGCGTTGTCGCGTTTGAAAGGGCATGGGATCATGCGAGGTGACAAGGCGTCCGAGGACGGACGCTCCAGGGAATGGTGGGAGTGCCATGCAATTAAAGACGGAGTATGAATTCGCCTGTATATCTGAACAAGAAAGGCCAATGATCAATGTAATAAATTAAGACATGGGTTGTTTTTCTTCTATAATGAAGAAATTTTGATGGAGATTGTTTGTTGGGAAATTCTTGATTATGATTGGTTGTTTTAGGTGTTTATAATTGCCAACAAAGTTGTGAAACTGGCGAAGATAAATTTACGCGATATTTTTCTGTCAATATAGATAGCTTAAGTCGGCAATTAAGACCAATAAAAAGTTATCTTATTAGAAGATAAAAATACTTTTCAGTTTTATAATAATTTGCCCTTTTAAATTTATGTTTACTTAAAAGTCATTGTTGAGCTGTCCGTTGTCTCGTGTTTGAAAGGGCATGGGATCATGCGAGGTGACAAGGTGTCCGAGAACGGACACTCCAAGGAATGGTGGGAGTGCCATGCAATTAAAGATGGAGATGAATTCGCCTGTGTATCTGGAGAAGAAAGACCAATGTTTAATGGTATAACTGAAGACATCGGTTGTTTTTCGACCTAGATGAGGAATTTTTGATGGAGATTGTTTGTTGGTAAAATTTTGATTATGAATGATCGTTCAGGGTGTTTATAATTGCCAACAAAGTTGTGAAACTGGCGAAGATGAATTTACCCGAATTTTTGTTTCACAATATAGATTTCTTGGAGCCGCGGTAGCTCAGTCGTGTGAAGCGTCGTGCTCGCATCGGAAGGGTTGTGGGTTCTGTCCTCGGCAACGCTCGCAATTATGATGGTCGCTGGGTCGGCGCTTGTACTCGGCTAAAGACCGCCGTGCTGACTAATGGTGGCTGTGGCACGTTAAATATGTCGTGGTCACAAAGTCCTCCATGTTCCCATACCAAATTAATACCTCTGGGGATGCCAGATCAGGGGGTTATCGGCATTTTATTTGGATCAAAATTCCGATATGTGAGTGAGAATGGATGTGTGAAAGGGACCTTCCTGTAAAACGGATGTGTCATGCTGAAGGGCAAGAGCCGGACTTCCTCCCTTGTGGCGCTCAATAAAAACGGAAGCCGCCCTCTTCGCCTTAAATCGGGTAGTTCTCTACTCCGGACTCGGTTACCGAGTGGCATTAGAAACAAAAACAACAACAACAGATTTCTTAAGTCGACAATTAGGACCAATAAAAATATATCTTATTAGAAGATAAAAATACTTTTTATAACAACGTGCAAAAAAGTTCACTTTTTTATATCATATCCATTCATAAATCGTTGCGAAAATGACACTTTACGTTAGGGTGGGCCGAAAAAAGCTTTTTATTTTATTTCGGATCGCTATAGTGCGGAAAAGTTGCCATTGGTAAAGACATGAAAAATGCACAAAAAATTATTTTTTTATTACCATATCTTCCGTTCGCGCAATGCCATCAAAGTTGGCAAAAAATTGTTAAAAACCATAATTTTCATCATTTTTTTAAACACTTTAGATGTTTTTAATTACGTTTCTATAACATGAATTAACTACTAAAAGTATTAAAATCCATATATTATAGCACTTATTAATAATAAATACCATATTATATATAATAATAAGTTACTATACATTTGTGTCAGATCTTCAGGCCACTCAACGTAGTAAGAAATTAAGAAAATTCGTATTTTTCGCTTAATTTCAAAGTTTTAACTTTTTGTTAATTTTAATCATGTAACATGACATAGAAAAGCAATTAAAATCATATATCGTGTTTAAAAAAATTATGAAAAATTACGATTTTTGACAATTTTTTCCAACTTTGATGGCATTGCGCGAACGGAAGATATAGTAATAAAAAATTAATAATTAGTGCATTTTTCATGTCTTTACCAATGGCAACTTTTCCGCACTATAGCGATCCGAAATAAAATAAAAAGTTTTTTTCGGCCCACCCTACTTTACGTGCTTGTGTCACAGACAGTGTGCGAAAATTTGGTTTTCGGCACAGTGTGGTAAAGTAAATAAGAGTATCTGATTGGTAGAAAAGCAAAATGATGTCATGAATATCTCCACGGAAACTAAATGGTCACGAAACTCAGTTAATTCTATTGGTTCATTACTTTTGCATTTTCTAATCTCCATGGAAACTAAAAGTATTACAAAAATTATTAAAGGAAATGAAATAAGATAAAAGTAAGAACACAAATTTTACTCCAAACAATACTTTTCTGGAAGAAGATTCGACCAAACTTCATTAGCTGCTTTGTTAATTTAATCTGGAAGTTGGTCGAACATCATTTCAAATTTATTTTCACCTATGTTCGTTAGCACTAAATAATCTAAATACTATTTTGATTCAAAATAGAAAAGTATTTTACAACTTTTCTTTCACTACTTTGCATTTTCGAATATCTCCATGGAAACTAAAGGATGTCATAAAATCACTCATTGGTAGAAATACTTTTTTGCACGTCATTATAAAAAATATTGTAAGCAAGCACGTTCCGAATAATACTTTATTAAGCTCGTGTCATAATTTCACTCGCTCGTACCTCACTCGTGAAATAAAAGCCACTCGCTTAATAAAGTATCATTTTCGGAACTAGTTGCTTAAATAACTATTCCAGTTTTACAATAATTTTCTCTATTAAAGTTATGTTTATTTAAAAGTCATTGTTGAAATGTCCTTTGTCTCGGGTTTAAAAAGACACGGGATCATGCGAGTTGACAAGATGTCCGAGAACGGACAATCCACAAGTATGGTGGGAGTGTCATGCCGTTTAAGACGGAGATATATTTTCATGTATATTTGAAGATAAAAGTCCAATGTGCAATGTTATAACTCAACGGGTCATAGGAGTCTTAAAAATGTGCAAAGAAGGTACTACAAAGTATAGTTTGATCTTTCATGTGATTTTTTAACTACTCTATATATATGTATAATTTTTTATATGTAATTCTTTATGGTTTATTTAATATGAAACAAATTTTAAAATTTATGAAACTTTATCCAAAACTAAAATAAATGATATTAAACATAAAGCTATTTGAACACATTGGGATTAGGCTTGCGCGGCAAATTGTGGGGTCAAAATTGAAAAAATGACCAAGAAAATGACTTTATATTGTACAAATATGTACAAACAAAGACTGATACCTAAATTCTCAGCGCAATTTTAATTAGAAATTATTTTTTAAAAAAAACTTAAATCAAAAATTTAAAATTTTTATTTTTTTTTAGAAAAAAGTTCTTAAAAATATTTTCTAATTAAGAATGAGCTGAGAATTTAGGTATAAGTCTTTGTTTGTACACATTTGTACAATATAAAGTCATTTTCTTGGTCATTTTTTCAATTTTGACCACACAATTTGCCGCGCAAGCCTAATCCCAATGTGTTCAAATAGCTTTGTGTTTAATATCATTTATTTTAGCTTTGGCTTAAGTCCCATAAATTTTAAAATTTGTTTTATATTAAATAAATCTTATAGAATTACATATTAAAAAATTATACTTATAAATTGAGTAGTTTAAAAATTACATGAAAGATCAAACTATGCTTTGTAGTTCCTTCTTTGCACATTTTTAAGACTCCTATGACCCCTTAAGACATTGGTTGTTTTTCGACAAAGGTAAATAATTTTTTATAGAGATTTTTTGCTGGCCAGTTCCCGATTATGAAAGATCGTTTTGGGTGTTTATAATTTCCCAGAAAGTTGTGAAACTTACAGACAGAAGATAGACTTTCTTATACACAATCAAGATCAACAAACTCATGTATTACTGATAGGTAAAAAGTTATCCAATACTTTTTTTAATAGAATTACTTGCCAACAATTTGGAATAATAAAAAAATGCGTTTACTTAAAAGGAAGAGTTTCGACTTAATAGTGCAAAGTAAATACAACAGACACTTGTGGGGATGGTGAGAATGCGTGAAATTGAAGATGAAGATGAATTATCCTCCTTTTTAGCAAAAAAAGACAACTTTCCGATGTTATGGTCTTAATACATAGGTTATTTTTCTACTAAGATGAATAATTTATGATATAAATAGTTTGTTGGGTTTAGGCTCTTGTTTATGAATGATCGTTTTGGGAGTTTTTATTTGCCGAGAAAAATATGAAACTTTGCAGACAGTGAAGATAAATAATAGTCAAAACTAATTTGGAAAGAAAATAGGGTGTCACGCGATATTTTTCAAAAGAAAACATTTAAAATTATTAAACTGTAATAAAATAAAATTCACCAAATTATATTTTACCAATATTTTTTTAACACTGTAAGAATTTACAGTTTTGTGGATGTTAGAAGTAAAATGTAATTAAAGACGGGATGAGTTTTAATTGATAATATTTGATGGATTTTTAAGAGTCCTAAACATATTTAAAATAATTGAAAATACAAAATATATAATTAAAAACAATAGCGATGTTTTTTCCACTCTGCATGTTTATTTGTAAAATTAACTTCTGTATGCAAAATTAAATTAACTGATTATTAATGAGGCATTGTCTTGAATTCATATTTAAATTTTAATGCACGATGATATATTTTGTTTAAAACTCTACGTGTGTTTACCCATGTCGAAAATGTATAGTATCGTAGCCATATAACTTTACCTCTACATGAAGTTAAATAAAAACAAGATTCTGCATATATTTCTTTTGATTCACTATTTTATCAAACAGAGATTAATTTATTTGAAGTTTCACAAAGAAATAAGTATATTCGAACTTATTAACTTGAATGATGAATGATAACTTGATGAATAAAAAATTTGTAAGATTATTTGCAATTTAAAGTTAATTTAATCTTTGTAATATAAACAGATAATTCGTAATATTCGTCGACATTTTTATTAATTTCAATGATGCAATTTCATTTGTTTAATATATTTCATATATTGCTGGAAATCACTTTTTTAAAGAAATTGATAATTTAAATTTAAGAAAATAAAACATCTTTTATTATTTATACTTGGAATAATTTGTACAGAATAAAATGTAAAAACACAAAAATGTAATTACAAATATATATTACCATGTCAAAAATTTCAAGATATTATTTCCTCTATCTACCAAAAATAAATTATTGAAACCCTTTTCTAACCAAAGCAGCTGCCGATTTTCACACGAACATAAAGAAAATAGCAAATAATTTTGTTTATACTGAAAATTCCTCTCCATACTCTAACCAAAAGAGATTAATTATTTAAACAATGAACCCTACAGAGGTGTTTACACATCTTTTATTTGGGTAGGGAAAACTATTTTGTTCGTTTCCGGAGTAAGAGAGAAATGTTTTTAAGAAACCAGAAAACTTGAATTCTTAAGATAAAAACTTGAAGAAAGATGCGTCATAAATATGGCTTTAAATAAATTGATGATTGAAATCGAAAATCTCATTAAACAATTCCTCGTTAGCATCGATTTTTATCCTCCCTCCCACCACCACCATAATTTTATAAAGCATTTTCACTCCCTCCACCCCGAAGCAATAGAAAATAGCAAACGAACTAGCAGTCAAGACTTAGAAGAAAACTAAAGAAACCCTCTAAGTTCCAGAGCCACTTTGCCTATAATCTGACTTTACTTTTACGCCAAATGAGAACGAGTCTCCAAACCTAAGTGCTTCTATGTATTATTCTAATGTATAAGAAATTGTAAGTTACATTTCTTCGGCTATATTGAATACTTATACAAACGGATTGTTTATATGATGAATGAAGAGTACACGGGAAGAACCATTTGATATTTTAGGAGTCTTACCTTATGTGTCTGCTTGGCGGAAATTGGCTACAGGAAACCGGTATTTCTTTCGGTTCTTCATTCGCGATACAAACGTGTTACTCGTGTACATTGATCTCTGGCGTGAATCTGGGTGGCCGAGAAAGGAAAACGAAGCGAGTAACCGGTTTCTTTGTACCATTTTTGGCGATTTCTCGCTATCATTGCCAAAGAGGCCTATTGAGGAAAGCCTTCTACGAAATCAAATGGTTTTTCCCTTGTACTACTCAACGTCAGAATATTAGAATATTCCAAATATTTGAGTTTTTCTCATCAAAAAGACACCATTTCTTACCGAATATGCAAAGTAACCGCCTCCTTGAAGTTAGCATATATTTTAAAGATATCTATCAACCATATATTGTTTACACAAAACATAAAAATAAATACAAATTTATAAAATCAAATTTTAAAAAGATCATATTATTAGAATAATGATAAAAGGCGTTCCAAAAAATTAGAATATTTGTCCATTTACGTGATTGGTCCACGTGGTGTTGAAATTTCATATAACTAGCGACGTATTAGAAGTAGTGACAGTACTGTTCCATGATTGAAAACAAAATTTCCGTTGTTGTTGCTTAGAATGGGCCGAAAAAAAGATATCCCTATTCTTACTAAGAATATAATTTTAACGTTACGGAATGAGGGGCTGACTCAACAGAAAATAGCCAGGAAGGTGAATTGCTCTCAAGGAACTGTGAGTAAAATTCTTCAGGACTACTATAGGAACAATAAATTTAAATATACTCGCGAAAAATGTGGTGCCAAACGAATAACAACCAAGAGGCAAGAGAGATGTCTGAAAAGGATTACTGAAAAACATCGTTTCAGGTCAGTGAATTTTATAAATAGGAAGTGGCGAGAATCAGGAGTTAATACCTCAGTCAGCACTACACGACGTCGAATACTTGAAATCGGCTTTCGATCACGTGTACCAAAGAAAAAGCCATTCCTTAGTGCCAGACAAAAAAGGGCACGTTTGTTGTGGTGCCGAAAAAGGCTGCTTTGGGGCACCCAAGATTGGGGCAAAGTACTTTTCAGTGATGAATCAGTATTTTGCGTGTCTGTCGGTCCACAAGGTCACCGTGTTTGGCGTTTTTCTCGAGAGGCTTTTCAGCAACAGTGCTTAAAACGCACAGTTAAGTTCAGCACATCAATAATGGTTTGGGGGTGTTTCAGTGCCAATGGCTTAGGAAAGCTTTGTGTATTGAAAGGCACTGTTAATTCCGAAGTGTACAAGTCCGTTCTTGACAAATATATGATCCCTGCCTCTGAAGATCTATTTGAAGGGGAATTTGTCTTCCAACAAGACAGCGCATCATGTCACACATCGAAAGCCACCTTGTCTTGGCTGAAAGATAATGAAGTACAACTACTTCCTTGGCCCGTGAATTCACCTGATTTAAATCCTATAGAAAATATATGGGGCTTAATGAAGAAAAAACTGAAAATATTGGCTCCAAAGGACCAGAACGAACTCACAAAATTCGTTAACCGTGCTTGGTATGATATCAGCCAAGATCATTGTAAAAAATTAGTTGAAAGTATGCCGGATCGACTGCGAGATGTGATAAAAGCTAGGGGCGATGCAACCAAATACTGATTAGTTGCAAATAAAACTTGTAAGAGCAATTTATTTTATTTGTTTACGCATTATTCTAATTTTGTGAACTACCATTAGGATGTATTCTATTTTTGTGATTTTTTTATATTTTGATTTTAAAGGTAAATTTGCAAAATCAAGCCAATTGTTTTATGTTATTTTCATTAACAAATCTTATAAAATGTAATAAAACAAAAAGAATTTGTGAAACTTTAGTTGTGTATAAAAATAAATGCAACTTTCAAAGTTTTGAAATGTTTTATTCTCATTATTCTAATATTCTGACGTTGGGTAGTACTCTTCAAATGTAGCTGACATACAGTGCTCTTGAATCCCATTGACCCAATGGCAAATGAGACAAAAAAGAACGAGGATCTCCAAACCAAAGTCTTTCTGCATTAATCCAATGGGAAAAATTATTTTCAAAGACATATTTCTAAGGATGTATTGAATACGTTTATAAAAGTTTTTTTTTTTATAATACATGTAGCTGCCTTACACGGCTCTATAATCCGACTTTTTATAACTGATTCAAACATTACAATAATGTCTTCGAACCTATTTCAAAAAGTGATATTTTAGAGCCCTGTAATTCAGCTACATTTATCATTAAAAAAGTCATTTGTAAACATGTTCAATACAGCTGTAGATATTTGTATGTAGTTTATAACACCAGTTATCCATAGATTTAACACAGATGTATTTCGGTTTGGAGATCCGCCTCTATTTGGTCTTATTTGCCCTACATTTATCATTAAAAAAGTCATTTGCAAACATATTCAATACAGCTGGAGATATTTATATGTAGTTTATAACACCAGTTTTCCATTGATTTGACACAGAGGTATTTTGGTTTGGAGATCCACGTTTATTTGGTCTTATTTGCCCTTAACACAGAAACTAAAAGAATGGCTTAGTGGCAAAATGGTTTAACCCTTTTAAAGTCGTTTCTTTTAACCTCTAAGTTTTTTAGTATTTTTTTAAATATTGTTTTACTTAGGAATGGGTTAGTAACAAGAAAACTTTCAGTTCAAAATCCCCTTAAGTTACCCTTAATGAGAAAAATATCTGATGTAGTTAGGAACTTTTAAAGAAGGATTTGTAAAAAAATAAACTTTTTTGGGCACTTGAGTTTAGGATCTTATTAAATTTGAGTTTGAGACGAATGTGTTTACGTTTTTGAATTAGGAGTAAGCAACCATGAAGAAAATTATGAATTCTAATGAAAAGTCAAAACATTTAAAATGAAGTAACTATTCTAATGTCCTTTATTTTCATAAGTAATATTTAAAAGAAATTACTTGACATTTGTTTTTTCTTTTAGTTCAACGAAACGATAATTCTTTTATTATTGTTTAAGGTAAGTATAGCGTGACATAAATTGCATTAAGCAACAATTAATTTAAAGGGGAATATACAGCCGTTTTCTTAGTTACCCCAATTTGTTACTAATTGTAATTAGTTATTTACTTAATTTGTCCAGTATGTTTGTTTAGGAAAGTTTGAATACTAATGATAGAATTACGAAATTTTATACTAAACTTTCTTAATATGGTAATCTATTTTAAATAGAAATTTCTTTAGTTTTGAAGATTCATTTGAATAATAAAAGGTCTAAGGTAAAAAAAATGGGTAATTTTCTGCTTTTTGGCTTTATGCCGTTAAAATAGGAAATTGTTTTTAACATATCGAGTTGTCAAAGAATATAAATTATATTAAAAACAATAAAAGTACATTGACACCTTGCAAATTTTTAGAATAGCGTTTTAATCGTATGATGTATTTAAATGAATTAGTTATGAAGCGCATTTAATCCTGACTTGATACGTAATTACTGTTTAAAAATCGTTTTGAGACCTCTGCTATTGCTCCATGTTTCTACTTCTGAAATTATTCTCTGATTCTTAAAACAAATACATTGGTTACCAAAACTAAAGAAAAATAATTTTTATTAATTTCTTCCTACCAGTATCTTTTCGGAAGTATTTTAGTATTTAAATAAATGAACAGTAAAAAGATTTTACTTTGAAATAATTTAAATCATAAGTTTAAATAAAATCGACATCTAGAGCATAGTTGACATTCGTCTCGGTTCATTCAATGATAAAAATTTTATTAAACGCAAAAAATAAATATCTGTACACAAAAAATTTAGGAAAATATTTCGTTTTATGTAATTCTTCATTTAAGGATTTTAGAAAGAGAAAATACAATAATTTTAGTTCACTTTTTCTGCAAATTTGAATATCACTTTTTTAAATATTAATTGTTTTGATAAGATTGAAGCAAGCGGACAAATATGTAAATTTGTATTAAAATACTTTGTATTAAATACACTTATACATTTGATTATAAACATTTTAACCCCTGTAAATGTTACAGACACATAAACTCTTCATCTGGCTATTAGCTTTTCCAACGAAATACATATATGTTTTATTTTATAAATTTAATAATTTTGCTAAATTTTAAAGTATGAAGAATGCAAATGTCTTTGTAATCATCTGCAGCAAAAATAGCATCTTAAAAATTTAAGTTTTTTTTAAATATAATTTTTAATATTCGGCAGTAAAAACCAGTTTACAGTTAAGTCCATTTGCTTATCACTCAGAGGTTAATATGAACCTTTAGTAAAAATGTATACACTCTCAAAACAAAAGAGTGAAATCCATTTCTATTAGATAAGTGCATTTTCGATACTAGAAAGGAGCGAAAATTAACTCCTAAATCACTCGTAATCGTAATAAATCGTTCCTAATCGCCTTAAAATCGCTCGATCCCTTCTGATCCTGTCGGAAGTTTAACAAAACAAAATAGTGAAATCCACTCCTATAGAGGAAGTGCATTTTCGACGCCGAAAGGAGTGAAAATTAACTTAAAATGAGCTAAAATCGCTCGTTTGTTTAAAGAGTGTACTTTAAAAATACAAAACATAACCACTTTAACTTGTTAGCTTATTTTCTCGTCTATACTTAATCATTTCGATCACTGACTTAGTAACCCTATTTTTCCTCGAAATCATCTCACACACATTCCTCGTTACCAAAAGTATCCGATTCCAACTTTTACCTCCGACAAACACGGTGGGGAAAAGAGGATCAGACATTTCGATCACGAAACCTCTCCGAAATATGATGACGGATTCTCGATAAAAGGGCCAGATTTCTCTTCTTTATCTTTCACAAAGCGCTTTGGTGGAATGCAATACTCTCATTTCAACTTCCATAAGTGGAATCCGATAGTTTTTTTCTGTGTTTTATTGTGTATTCAACACGCTGCTTTAGTCACTTCGCTGTGGTCACGAATACATATGTGGTGAAGTGTGTGTTGTTTATTTTTAAAAGATGTCTTAAAATTTAAAGGTTTTGTTTACACTAAATTTGAACACAAAATGAATCAATTGTATGTTTCATTTTGTAAAGCAAGACATGCACGGATGTGACAGGAACAAGAGCAAGACATGTGAAACTTCATCAAACATAGCTAATCTTCCTCCAACATGTAACAGAAAGCATTTTCTAAAGTCAATGATTGGTTTTAGACTAAAAAAATGAACAGTCATCGTTAAAAAATTTAATATATCACTTATTTTATCAAAATTATGTTAAACAAAGAATTTAGTTTTAAAAATTCATTCAAATAAATACGATTGCCGTAATTTAAAAGACCATGGAATTAAAGAAACTTCAATAATTTTATCTTAGGTAAAGCATAACGTTTAATAAACATAAAAAAAAATTGAAAGAGAAATAATGTTGTATAAATACAAATATTGTTAAACATAACGTAACACAATATTCCAAACATATTCAACTTGTCTTAAACGTAACTAACAAACCAACATTTATATCTAATAACATTAGCCTACGTATAATGCCAATTTAGAGTAACTATACAGTATACCTAATAATGTATAACACCATATAAACTGAACACTATATTCACTTACACATAATTGTATTAAGCTCTTTATTAATAACGTTAGATGGAAATAAAAGATAATTCCAATGTTTTGAAACTAGACTTTAAACATAACTAACAACATCCAAACATTTACAAATTCCCAAACCGTCTTTCTCACTTCCAAGTCGAAAGTTCTACGCAATCCATGAAATTAATGCATTTCAAGATCTTCAATAATTTTCATATAATGTAACGCATTATAAATCAGATGGTTAAAGGGATTTAACGAGTAGAAATAAAGATGTACCACAAATCAAATATAGATAGACATATATTAAAGTAAAATTACACATGCATTCAAACTAGTCTTTAAACGTAACTAATAAACCGACATTTACATATCCTCTAACTGTCTTCCTCACTTAACACCACCGCACCGTGGTCTGTGGACGAGTTTAGCGTGTCACCTAATCCACTGGCTTTTGCACCCTGGAATAAAGTAATTGGAGATATTACGTGTGCCATCAAGGATCTTCTCCCTTTCCGAGCTGCAAATAATGGCAAGTGCGCGGGAACGTCCGAATAATTAAGTGCCGTCCTGATTAAAGATCCTCCACGGAATTGTGCCTCGGGCAAGAATGTCCGGGCATGTCGTAGCGACAAATGATTTTCGTCAGGCATGGTATGGGGAAGCTTAGCGGATTTGCGTTGGCTGGTCGAGGACCGATTCTTATTAATGATTCCGCAGTAATGATGTTACACTAGGGTGCTGTTCGGTACAAAGGGATGTTTGACTTGTGGTAGAGTGGTGTGTACTAGTTTGATACACAAGAGAATCGTAAGATGTAACGAGAAATGAATTAAAGAACATTTTGATTATTGATTTAATTTAGATTAAGCGTGAGCACAAATATTACATAATTGTTCTCAGAAAATAACTTTTGAAATGAGGAATAATTATTGAATTTTCAATAATATTTTTATTTTCAATTTCGTCGTTTAAAAGTTTTTGTTACATTCCGCCTTTTTCTTAGACGCATATTGAATTTTGTGTGAAAGTAGTTCTAAGCGACAGTTTCTATTATAAACTTACCTGTTTCTATCACAATATCTTTATGTCAGCCAAATACCATTGGAAACAACATTGATTCAAAATTGCTGCCATTATTTATTATTATCATATTGTCCTAATAAAGTAATAAGGTTTTAGCTAGTATTAATCTCACAAAATAATAATACAATGTACCTTTCGTATTTAACAGGTCAATAACAAATACAAACAAGAAAAAATATTAAAAGAAATAAAAAAAACAAGAAATGAAAATCAATAACAAATGTTTTTCAAATGAACAGATCAATAACTTTTTTTCATTTGTATTATTTTATTTTTACTAACTTTTGCTAGAGATTTCTCATAAACAGTTTGTATTCATTAAAATTAATAACAAAATGCAACGTTTAACAAAAGTAGCAATCAACCGTAAAGTTGAGTTCTTTTATAATATTCGGAACTTAATTTAATCCCAAAAAACTTATGCATTTATTTTCGTACACACATCACATAATAATATTTAATTAAGATACTTTATTTTCGGTAGTTCGATTATTTACTCCGTCATTAATAATTATCCTAAACGAAAATGACTTTGCTATCTTTTTAGTTTAACAGAATGGATATTTTTTGTGGAGCTATAAAATGCGTGCCTTTTTAGCTTTAATACTTAAACACACTGGTTTACTTCATTAGAGCGTATCAGTCAAATGACCGAACGCCTTTATGTATGAAACGACGTTGGCTGGTACTTCTATGCCATTAGAGACAAGCCTGAAATAAATTGAGTGGCCTCGGAAAAAAATGACTTCCCGCATGTAAACGATGCTTCCCTGTCGCTTCCCAATGAAGCTGTTTAATAAGTAATATTGAAGCATTGGTTTAAAAGTATTCTAAGGCAGATTTAATTAAATTTAATCAATATTTATTTTTTAAAAAATGCTTTGTTGATTGACAATCATTTTTTACTTTTATTATTTTATAGCGGATAAACCACAAAAAAGATTTAATTGATTTTATTTAGAATAAAGACATGATGGAAAATTTTTCAATATATAAATTTTTAAACACACATGATGTTTTCAATTTTTTTTTGGTTTAATAGGTACAAGTAAATCGATAATAACTCAGCACTCAATTTAATAGATCAAGATGTATGACGAATATAAGATGACGTCCTTTATGACGTAATTACACGTCAGCTCTAATTGTGTTATAAAAGTAGAAACAAATGGCCATTTTAAATAAGTTTTAAGACTTCGTTTTTAAAAATATATTGTATAAAAAAAAGTTACTTTCAAACTATGGTCTCTATAATGCTGTTTTTAAGAAACATTATGTGTCAAAAAAATAGAATGTCTCGATAATGTACATTGTACAATTCTTTACTCTAAATAGTCACCTTACTATCAATTTACAGAGTTCTTTCTTCGAGAACAAACTCGTCGATTAATTTTAAATACGTTGCTAAAAATAGCAAGCTAAATAACGGGATAAAAAACACCTATATTTGCTTATCAGAATTTTTACTTTGAGAGAATGAAAAGGTCCCGAGTATGAAGGAAAAATGTGCATCTGTTTATGTTTTGAAAAAAAAAAAACATACTATGATGCATATAAAGCTCATTTAAGAAAATACTGTTAAAATATAGCCCCTGAGGGGAAATAAACAGTTATTCTCCTTTTTTTTAAATTTTCAACACAACTAAATAAAAAAATTAAGTTTATTTATAATAAATTATAAAGTTTACTTATACTAAATTGTAAAATTTACTTATACTAAATTATAAAGTTTACTTACACTAAATTATAAAGTTTACTTATACTAAATTATAAAGTTTACTTATACTAAATTGTAAAGTTTACTTGTACTAAATTATAAAGTTTACTTATACTAGGATATTTATCTATAACACTCAAATATTTTACTGCTGAAGAAGTAAACGTATTCAATCAATTAGGACCATTCCGAAAATTAAAAATTAGTATTAGCTGATTACTTACGAAAAAACCAAATATTTTATTTAGAGTTATTCACAAGGAGCTATATAAAGAGGTTTAGCGAATGGACCCAAACTTTGGTAGATCGAACTTGAAATTTTTTACATTGGACATTTTGGACATTTCCAAAAACTTTACTGGTTTTCTGTGGGATCGTTTAAAAAATTTTAGGGACATTTTAAAATATATTTTGGGAATATTACTGGTACGAATTGGGTCCAAAACTTCCCCGTAACGTTCCTCATTATTTTACAGTGTACATGTTAAGGGTATGGTTGGATATGTGGATAAATTTATAGGAATTGTACCATGAGAGCTCAAATAATTTGATGTCTCCAATATTATATTTGAAATCCACCATGATATATTACTAACATTTGACAAAAGCAACCGTTGGAATCCTTGCATACCAGTCAAGGAACATGGCTGCAGTACCGTGTCTTAATTGCTCTCATCATTAGCGAATACAGCTGTGATCGTCAACAATTACTGGCCCCTGCTGTTGCATAATCACCACTCACCTAATAGTTAATTAAATGCGTAATTGTCAGGGCTCGTATGTGATAGTAATAATGAGCATAGGGTTTCAAAGGTAAAAAGGCAGCTGGAAGCTAAAAAAATAGTTCCTAAGAAAACACATAAATTCCAGTGTTTATATTTATGATTATTATTGCGTATAAATGAGAAGGGCGATTTGTTATTTGTAAGAAAGGAATGGCAATAAATGTTAGTGTTATTACACACATTATTTTTGATGAGATATTTAACTTATTGCAATGTTTATAGTTAAACAAACCAACTGAGTTTAGTTAAAATTTTGAAATAAGAAATGTGATACTTTTAGGCATGAGATGCTTGAACTGGTTTTCTATTATTGGTTTATTTTTACGCAAGTATTAATTCTCATCTTGTGTTGGTTAACCAGCTCTTATTAAAAACATAAAATAATTTGAAGTTATAAATATAATATTTTTTTCTTGAATGCATCTTATTGAAAGAGGGGTAGTAAATGAGGAAACACTGTTTATTTTCAATGTTATAAGTTATATCAATAAATATATATTTTAACTTGGTTCTTTATATTGCTAGAAATAGGTGGATATAAGTCAAATGTCAAAACCCAACTTCTTAATAAATAAAAAAGGTGACATTGGCAAATTTACTATTTTTTTGATTTAAAAATTTTTTATTTTGAGTATTTAATTCCTTGAAAATGTTAAAAATAAAATCTTCGTGGTTTTCCTTTTGTTTGAAAGCGTGAATTGTTCGAATATTGCTTGAATATTAAACATCATTCTCATACTTGCATAATAGCAAAAAAAATGAAACAAAGTAGTAACCGGAAAAGCTAAAAAGCTACTTGGATATTCTTCATGTTTCGTTAAACGTTTAGCATTAAAAATGCACCAACACTCTCACTTCAGGATCTCGTCCCGTGACTCCACTTACACAAATTCCGATAGCAATTCGGCACATTAGAAACGAAATCCAATTGAGCAGCGTTCATAAAAAACATCCAAACGCAAAACTGCATGTTCGAGAAAGGTTGTGTAAAAGTATAGATTGTCACACGAGCACTTTTAAAGATTTGATCAGAACGCGTCAAGTTTCTCAGAAGTAAAATTTAGTGAGAATGCGAACTAACTCATTTGCCTACATTTTGCATTTAAAAAAGCATCAACTGATTTGACCGTCAAATTTTCTTAAAAATTTCGTCAAAGACCATACAATGTTTGATACGTTCAAACAAACGGTCTCACAATATACTTTTCCTTGCGTCCATTAGTTTGACACAATTTTTTTCTGAAAAAAAAAATCTAAAATGTATAGGATGACCAATCGCCATTCTTAACTGAGTTGCAAACATGCATCCTTGGTAAAGTCATGTAACCATATCTATGAAAATACACATTCAGATTCCATTCTCTCAGGAACACGATGATCATAAACGATATTAGTTCTTCATCCCATTTTTCATATAACTTGTAGAATTAATCACTGTTTATTTGCTCCATAAGTCTATGGCCACTGAACCTTAAGCAGACAGCAGCTTATGCATTAACAGTGTGTGTAATGTGCATATTGAAGAATTTATTACAATTTTACAACACATTGTGCCTAAGAACTGGTACTCTTGCATTTTACTTATGACTGACTTATGACTTTCTTGGTGGGGGGGCAAGATCGCCAAGCACTGCGACTTTAAGTCTATTGTACTAAGCCCCAGAAATGACACAAGCACAAGAGACACACAAAGAAAGAGACGACACAAACACATAGACAAATATTGCATTTTACTTAGAAAACTATATTGCATGAGAACTAGTGTTGTTTGTAAGTGTATACAAGGACTGAAGTTACTGTAGTAACAATCCTGCAGTCATTAATACTGCCGTGGAAAGGTAAACTTTAGTAACCAAGGCAATGATTTGGACCATTTTTGCTGCGAAAGGAATTGGTCCCATTATCCTAGTGTAACCAATTAGTCTATATATTACTGTTACTATTGTTCTCTACGGCAGAATGTGTGTATACTTGCAATATTCTCTTGCACAAATTTGACCAGATAACTTATTAAAGCAAAAAGCTATTGTTCACAGCATTGAGTGACCCAGTGGCCTCCTTCGGCAGAAAATACCAATGCATTAAATATCGAATTTCAATTAAACTTTCTCTAGTTCCATTCAGATATAAACTACCATCCAATTACGTGGAACTTCTATAATTCTACTCACTCAAACCATCACCGACTCCAAATCTTAATTTTCCCCAAGACTTCACTACAATTTCAGAAACGGATGAATATTTCAGGATCGAAAGGGTAGTACAATAATACCTCGAGGAACAGTATCTCGAAGTTCTGGAAAGGTTCACCAACCCGAAGCTGGTGTGATGGGTCCATTATTAGACACGGACTTCCGATAATGTACGCTACTGACTAATTCATGTTTAAGGGAGAAAGATTTATCGGATAAATAATCATAAATGGAATTATTTCCTTGTAAAATTGCGATGAGATTAAAACGTTGGACAATGCCTTTGAAATATTGATATTCGAATTTTGGCATCTATATTGAAATTTCGATAATGACAATTGGGTCACTATAATTTGATGTAATAGTTAGTAAAAAGTAGGTTTCGGAGAATGTGTTAATAAGACTTCTTCTTTTAAGCAGAACACGTAAGAACTGTTAGCGGGTGTGTTGATGTAATGTAATAAGAAACCAAACCGATAAACTATTTAAAATTAATATAGACATGAAAATTTCCGAATGTAAGAAATAAATGGATTTTAAAATGGTCGATGTATATTTTAATCTAAACTTTAGATTAGAATCTCTTAAAGAAATTTTATATATATATATTACACAACAATATACATAACAAAATAGTATGGGGATTATTGTATTGAATCACAAGCTTACCACAAGATTCTTAAAACTCAAGCTCACATTTTTGTTGGTTTTTTTTTTTATTTTTTTTTGTTTTTTTTTTTGTAAAAACAACTTCTTCGATTACTTGATATTTTCGTACCATGTTTTATATTTCCTTACAGAAATATCTGAAGAAAATGAGGAAACGGCTGCAAGGTAGTTTTTTCCTTATACATTTTACAATATTTTTTTACTATAGAAATTTATTTATTATTTAGAAAACTAAAACTACGTTAAGATAATTTAAAAATAAAATTGTATATTAATATAAATTAATTATTTGTTAAATGTAAAATATTGTTGCTAGAAAGACCGGTACACTATAGAGAAAAAAAAGTTCAGATAGTTAATGTCTAACATGACGTATTTGTACCACTTACCACAAGACAACCATCCCTTTGTACCGCACAAAACTCCCTATGCATCTGAAAAAGTGCGGAGCGCAGCAAAAACTTTTTAACGACAAAATTGAAAAAAAAATCGTTGAATATTCAATAATTATTCCTTAATTTCAAAAGTTATTTGTAATTCGTAGAACAATTATGTAATATTTCTGCTCACGCTTAATCTAAATTAAATCAATAATTTAAATTTTCTTTAATTCCCTTCTCGTTACATCTTATGATTCCCTTGTGTATCAAACTAGTACATACTACTCTACTACAAGTCAAACATCCCTTTGTACCGAACAGCACCCTAGTGTAACATCATTACTGCGGAATCATTAATAAGAATCGGTCCTCGGCCAGCCAACGCAAATCCGCTAAGCTTCCCCATACCATGCCTGACGAAAATCATTTGTCGCTACGACATGCCCGGACATTCTTGCCAGAGGCACAATTCCGTGGAGGATCTTTAATCAGGTCGACACTTAATTATTCGGACGTTCCCGCGCACATGCCATTATTTGCAGCTCGGAAAGGGAGAAGATCCTTGATGGCACACGTAATATCTCCAATTACTTTATGCCAGGGTGCAAAAGCCGGTGGATTAGGTGATGTTAAACTCGCCCACAGACCACGGTGTGGTGGTGTTAAGTGAGGAAGACAGTTAGAGGATAGGTAAATGTCGGTTTGTTAGATACGTTTAAAGACTAGTTTGGATACATGTGTAACTTTACTTTAATATTTTTTTTAGCCTTATTTGACTCTTTGTACAACTTTATTTCTTCAGATTCAATTTATATTTTTATTTTACTTTTTATGCGTTACATGATATGACAAATATTGAGGCTCTTGAAGTATAATTAATTTCATTGTCTTGTAGAATTTGCAGCTCGGAAAGGGAGAAGATCCTTGATGGCACACGTAATATCTCCAATTACTTTATTCCAGGGTGCAAAAGCCCGCGGATTAGGTGACACTCTAAAGTCGCCCACAGACCACGGTGCGGTGGTGTTAAGTGAGTAAGACAGTTAAAAGGGATGTAAATGTCGATTTATTAGTTACTTTAAAGACTGGTTTGAATGCATGTGTAATTTTACTTTAATATATGTTTATCTATATTTGATTTGTGGTACGTCTTTATTTCTAAGCGACGAATCTCTTTACTCTTTATCCATTTGACTTACTATGCTTCACATTATATAAAAGTTATTTATGTACTGACGGCGCGGCGATACGGTGGTGTTAAGTCAGGAAGACAGTTAGAGGATATGTAAATGTCGGTTTGTTAGTTACGTTTTAAGGCCAGTTTGAATTCATGTGCAATTTTACTTTAGTACTTTTTTATCTATATTTGATTCGTTGTAAAAATTTATTTCTTCGTGTTTAATCTCTTAATCCGCGTGACTTTTTCTGTATTATGATATAAAAATAATTGATGATCTTGAAGTATAATTAATTTCACAGTCTTGAAGAGCTTTCAGAATAGAGAGGTTGAAGATCCTTGCTGTCACACGTAATATCTTCAATTACTTTATTCCAGGGGGCAGAAGCCGGTGGATTAGGCGAAGCTAAACTGGAACACAGACCACAATGCGGTGGTGATAAGTGTAGGGGACATTTGGGGATTTTGTAAATACCTTGATGGTGTTAGTTTAGTTTGAATATATTAATAACTATCTTTGAATGCCATCTTACATTATTTAGAAAGTTTTCAATATATTACACAGTGTAAGTGCATGCATTGTTTAGTTTAAACGGAGTTTTACATTACAGGTATACTTTGTAGTTGCTCTATAGTGTCAGTATATTAGAAAAGTGCCAGTACTGCCTTTTTTGATCAAAGGGTTTTAATGCTTATCATATAATTATACCTTCTGATGTAAGTTACATAGTAAAAATTTAGAAAATGAAAAGATGTTTTAGAGTATGCAAACACTTTGATATGAAGTGTTCTCTATCTTAGAATTCTTAAAAATTTTAATGGGGAGACGAACTATAATTAATTAATTAGTTAAAATTATATTTTAATGTTGTTTTTTAAATATTTTTATAACAAATAGGAATAATGATTTTAAGTGATATTACTTATTGTTGCGCAGTAATATGACTAAATATTGCATAAAAGTTTATTAAATGTTGCATAGTAATATTACTAAATATTGCATAGCAATTTAATAAATGTTGCATATTGATGAATAATTATATTGCATTTCCAATTAAGTATTACTTATTCGACACTTTCTTCAAAACAATTCTTACTCAACACCCACTTCAAAAATATCTATTTACAACAATTTTCTTAAAGACACCTTTAAATTCCAAATACTAACTACAAGCGTAATTAAGACAATTTATTTCGCACCTTTCAGCGCACTAAAATCCCGTCACGGGTTATAAAGTCTTCTGGAAGGCTTTAGTTATTCGAAATTCTTCAATGGAGAAGTATGTTGCCCAAAGGCTAAAGGGGAAATCTTACCAAATGACTTGCCAGTTGACACACATATCTGCTCAATTGTGCATTTCTTAAAAGACTTCGAATGGAATTCTTTGAATTACTAGAGAAAACGAAAGGATTGTAAAGGAAAAGTCCTTAAGGGAATTAGTAGTTAGAGATTTTGAACAATTAAAGTATATGCAGTTTGATCGCCTTTTATTTTAGGATTATGACAGCAATAAGGATCATTTCGGATAAGGATTTTATTTGGCAGTGTTATTCTAAATGTATTCGAACTAAAGCTTTATTTATGGATAATGAGTGTATTTCTTAATGAGTGGCATACTAATTGGGATTAAATTAATCAATAGTATATAATAATAGAGCTAACATAACGATAGAGGTCACAATACAAATAAATAAAATAGAAACTTTGCATTAGAATAGTAACACTTCAAATGCTGGAATATTAATAAGAGTGGTGGTAGTAGAGAACTAGAAAATAGTGGAGTAAAACATTTAGATTTGAAATTTTCACACTTAAAAAAATACGTATTTTTAGTGAAATAGTCGCGTAAAGTTGTATTTAGTTTGAATCCACTCATTAACCCTTATGCTTTGATGAGATTTAAGTTCCTTTAAAAATTCTAAAAATTTACACAGTTCCAAACATTAATTTGAATTATTGTTTTAACGAAATTGCAAAAAAATTTCAAATTTCAAATTTTTTAGTTCTAGGTAAGAAAACGTGCTTTTTTAAATTAACTTACATAATAATGCTAGGTTTATAATAACCATATCTCTGGTAGAGTATGAAAAACAAACATCCATTTCTAAGAAACATTTGGCTAGCGCAATATACTCCTTTAGCAAAGCAGTGTCAAAAATCACTTTCGATTCAAAGATTCCTTATATTGATAAGTCTGTGAAACAACATCCAAAACGTATTGTTGATTTATGAATAAAAAGAAACAATAACCTTGTGTCTTTGATACACCTATTAGTAAGACGAAATTGCTTTATTTATGGAATCACTGCCAATTCCGGTGAAAAGTCGTGTGAGAAGTTTATTTATAATTATATTTGTTTTAAAATACTTTAAAAGAGCAAGAAATCAAAAACAATATATCTAGTTGACAGTGGCATATGTAGTGCCAAGGACTGTCATCTACGTCACCAAAAAACATCATATAGCTTCTAGATTTGGATCAATATCGAAACTAGTTGTTTTAACATTTAATTTAAAAATTTAAACTGGACACAAAATGCAAAAATATGAGTTTTTTTTCAATTTAAGACTATGCAGTCGTTTTCAAGCAATAAAATAAATAGGAAATTTTATAACTAATCTAAATACAATTTTAAAAAAGTTAGTGGTAAATCCCTCACAACGTACTTTAAAGTAATTTTTTTAAAACTGTCTTATTATATTACAAAGATGAAGGTTTGGATTCTTACCTTTGTTTTGATTGAGTCTTTGATTTTCACATTAATAAAGCTCTGATTTTCAATAAAATACAACAGCAAATTGCTTTTTTATATAGGCATAATGTTTTTATATTTATTCAATAAATATAGCACTAGCTTTCAAAATCAAAGCTTATTTCTCATATTTGCCGCCCCGGTGGCTCAATCGTTACGACAGCCACCGGGGAGCCTTGGGCCACCTTTGGAGCTGCTGGGCTCGGGTTCGAATCCCGGTAAAGACATGGATGTTTGTGCCCGTCAATAAATGTTGTTATTTGTATATGTGTTTATGTCGTCCTTTTTGTGTGTCTCTTGTGACTGTCTCTTCTGGCGAGCTGGGTAATGGGCTATAAAGCCTACACTCTCCCTTCTAGAGGGCGCAATCACTGTCATTTCTCATATTACTCATATTTTAGCAAAACTTTTCTGTCACAAACCTTGAATGTAGAATTATCAATGGAAAAAATTATCTTGTAATTGTGGTATTGGAAAATTTCCTGACGCGAAATCCAATAAACCGATTAAACTACTATATACTCCATTTGGCCCTGAGATTGATATTTTCTATCTTCTAGTTTGAAAAAAATATTTTTTCTAACTCAGAGTATGGTGTAATCATGTAGTTCACACATCAAAACTTTGCTTTTTTTTTTAATGTTAGGATAATATTGCAATGACGCATGTTAGTTTTCAATAAATTTTTAATTTGGAAACCGATAATATTGACTATTATTTTTATGTTAACTAAAATAATTGGAAAAAAGGTATTTCACCCTAAAAAAACGTGACATAGTTTCAACAGTTACGTCACAAAATCATCACATTACAGAGTAAATGATAAGTAACATAATAATTATATCTAAAGCAATAATTTTTTGGTTAAGTTAAAGCATTACCTAATAAAGTTTATTTCATTGATTTGACAACATTATATCCAGTTTATAATACCAAAATATAAAGAGATATAGATTTTATAAAAATAAAGGTAAATAATGGGCCAAGTAAATATTTTTTTGAAACAGAAAATTTTAAATGTATAAGTTTCAATTTTAAAAGTGACATATTTCATGTTATTTTTCTAGTAAACAGTTTTAAATTAAATTAATTTAGTGTCATTATCAATTTTAAGAATATCTTATATTTTTATTACTTTTTTAATAAATAATAAATCAAAGCAAAATATTTGTTTTATAAAACAAACTTTTAATTGGGATGACATCTTAAAAAGATAGAGGTATTGTGCATGTACGTATTTATTTTCCATAAATATTTAAGCCTGAAACTACAAACAGGTTACATATTTGTACTGATATGTTTGTGTAGGAATAGGGTTAAAAGCTATTGTGTTACACTAAATCGACTGCTATTTAAATTGACTTTTCTCAAACTAAACTTAACTCGAATCGAACTTGCTCCTCAAATTTAACTTCCACGTGGAAATGCAAAAAATAATGTTTTTAATTGGTAAAATTGGTTCTTTTAAAACTATTTTACAAAGAAAATATCGTAGTAGCTCATATTGACTTCGATTGATAGTTTAGAGGTAAAAAACGTTTTTTTTTAATGAATTAACGTGACTGTATGCAAAGTAAAACACGAGTACTACACGAACACGATGAATGCATCTTGAATACAAGAAAAAAATGTATTATTTAAGCTCATATATTTTAAGCTCAGAAATCGGTTTTTCTAAGTTTAATATATCAAAGTTATTAAAGAGTTGCCGGTCCACTGGCGCAATGGTTCGTGTACTAGCCTTTGGAGCTGCTGGGCTCGGGTTCGAATCCCGGTAAAGGTATGGATGTTTGTGCCTGTCAATAAATGTTGTTATTTGTCTATGTGTTTGTGGCGTCCTTCTTTGTGTCTCTTGGGACTGTCTCTTCTGGCCAGCGGGATAATGGGCTATATAGCCTACGCCCTTCCCTTCTAGAGGGCGCAATCACTGTCATTTGTCATATTAAAGAGTTTCCTAATATTAATAAAGAAACCCGAAAATTTCTAAATAGCTTTATTGAAATATAAGTTGCAATAGTGATTTCTATAAAACATCACTATTGCATTGTTTTCTTCAAGCAAAAATAGGTTTTTCCGTGCATTTTATCATCAATCCAATCATCATCACCATCCTAAAATTCAAATAACTATGATTTCGTTCAATACTTCTGAAGACATTAAAAATCTCTCTTTGGACTGACTATAAACATAAAATTCGTGATAAATGATAATCTGTTTTCACTTCGTTCACAAACATAGAATAAATCACTCGTTAAAGATAAATTCCAACTTTTGTTGCTTTGCTATATTAAACTGGCCATTAATCATAAGACTATTTTTCAAGAAAACACCTTATTTCTACAGAAGTTTTCCGAGTAAAAAGATTAGACAAACTTTTATGTATATTTTTTTATTGTTTTCAAGAGGGAATATTACTTTGGAAATTATATTTACAATTGGAACCATTAATAAAGCAATAAAAGATGAAAAAAAAGTATTATCAGGCTAAGTTTGTATTGTTTTCTTTATGTTTACTTAAAATTATCAATTGTATAATTCATCTTCATTTCTGAAAAAATATGGCAATTTTCTTTTAAATCTAATAATTTTTTCCTCTTATATAAAATTAAATAAATGATAATAAAAACTTAATTTGTGATAAGTTGCCTCTGAATTGTTTTTGCAATGACCTTTTTCAACATCAAAGAAATTGAAATAAATAAAATTTAGTTTAATACATATATTCTTTGCAATTTCTTTATATTAATTACATGTTATAAAACTTATCGATAATCTTATTAATGGATCAATTTCTTTACTTAAGTAATGTTATGATACACATTTTTACAAACAGAAATCAAAATTGCATTAATATTTAAGTAGAAATAAGCAAACTAAATATATTACTCAAGGAATTTATCATATTTGTCAAAACGATCCTTAAAATTCATTTTTTCCTTATTTTAAGAAATATTATATTCATTTCTGTTTTATAAAGTTGATTTTAAACTAAGTAGTGCAAAAGTATTATAATATATTTAGTTATGTATCACAAATTCTGAAATTGAGTTTTGCCTTATTTTAAGAAATATTATATGCATTTCTGCTTCATATAAATAATTTTGATTAACTTGCATACGTTTTTGATAAAAAAAAGTTGGTAAATATATCATTCATATAAAAAATATTTAAAAATTTAACGGAAACTCAAAGGAAATTATGTTTAATTGAAGTTCTCTTTGAATTCCTTTCTTCAATTGATTTCTACATCCACATTTACTTAACTTAAAAAGTTTGTTTGTTTTAGGACATTAAATATAATTTATTTAAGAAGAAAATAGAGATATATTTTTGTGAAAAAATTCCGTTTTTATTTTTCTTGCAGAATACTAAAAATGTATGCAAATACATCAAACATTCAAACGACAAAGTTGAAATAGTCTTTAATTAATTATTATATAATATTAACGGCTATTTTTACAGAAACAAATGCTATTCCAGCTAGACCAAAAATGAAAGCAATACATTATATGAATACTTATTTGAACTGTTGCCCCTCAAGACGTGAGAATCACATAATGTATTTTTTTTTCTAAAATTATAAATATATTTGCACAAACATTTTAGGATCCAGTTTATTTAAAAATTACATAACTATAATTTCTTTCAAAACATTTCAAATGTTTCATTGGGCTAACTACAATTCGTGAAAAATAAAAATACGCCTTCTCTTCATAACACATAAAATCAAAGTAATGATAAATTACTTTCTAAAGGTAAATCCAAACTTCTGCTACTAAACTATCCATTATCATAAGACTATTTTTTCAAGAAAATATCTATTTTATATAACATTATTCAGTGTAAAATTATATAAGAAACTTAAATGTGTATGTTTAATTATTATTTTCAGGAATGAAATTTACTTCGAAAATATTACCCATAATTAGACCGTAAATAAAAAAAATGAACAATATAAAGACAAGTATCATTAAGCATTCTTATTTATCAATATTAAGAAATAAGTTTGTATCTCATTTGTTCAAGGTTTTTACCTTTGCACAGTTCTTCTTGATTACTGAGAACCTATAGAATTTATCATTTATGTCTATAAAGGGTGTATGGTTGATACATATATATTCCGGCTTGTTTTCTTGATCAGAGACCCGCTTATAAACCTTCGTCAAGTAAGACAGACTTAGGAAGAATTTTTACTGTCACAGAGTGAGAAATTTCTCAAAGGGGCGAGGGCGGAAATCGAACCCTTGCCCGGTACAGTGCGCAGACTGTTAGCGGAGACATCTATCTTAACCACTCGGCCACCTGGGCCCCATGTCTAATAAAACTCGGTTCTTCCAGTAATAAACTAAATGAATAAAATTGAAAACTTAATTTGCGATAAAAAATTGCTTTTTAATCACTTCAACAATGACCGAACAACTGCAAAGAAATTTACATTAAATTAAAAATGAATTATTAATTTAATTATTTAATTTAATTAAAAACAAATATTTAGTTTAATACAGATATTCATTATATTTACTTTCAATTAATTATTTTATGTTATAAGAAATTTATTTACTTCAAAGAAAAGTAATGTTGTGATACTTTATTTTACGACAAATCGTAATAAAAATTGCAATAATAATAGTTAGATTGAAATAAGCATTGTAGAGAAAACAAATTTATGTGATGTTTAATGATTTATCAAAAGATTTTTTAAAAAAAATTAATTTTTGCCTTATTTCTAGAAATATTATATTAATTTCTGCTTCATAATCCTCGTTTTAAACACAGTAATACAAAACGTTTATAACATGTTTAATTATGCATCAAAAGATTCTATAAATTCATTTTTGTCTTATTTTAGGAAATGTTACATACATGTCAGCTTCATACAACTAATTTTAATTAAGTTGCAAAGCTTTTGATAAAAAGTTGTTAACTATGTAATTTACGTAAAAAATCCCAAAAATTTAACACAAAAAACATGTTCAACAGTATTTTTGTGAAACGCAACGGAAATTATATTTAATTGAAGTTCTTCTTACATCTCTTTCTTCAATTGATTTCTGCCTCTACATTTCATTAAAAAGCTTTTTTTGTTCGTTTGCTTTCATGTTTAAGAGTGTTTCCACTGGTGTGGCTTTAATTGGCTCGTCCGAAAATACTTGAGACTAAAATATAAAAAGTTACTTTTATATGGAAGACCGTTAATTAGAAAAACACAGTTTTGTGCTTCAAATACTTTTTTGGAGGAAATAGCATGAAAGAACATAAAGAGGTCACTCTTGAAAAAATTAGTACGGAAATCATAATTAGTGTGCAACTTGAATGAGAACACATAAAATTTCATACTTCTAATGTTTTATTAAATGGAATACTTATTATGCAATGTATTTTAAAACCTTTTATACATACAATTTTTTTAAAAAATTTATATTAAAAGGTATTCATTCATTTTGGTACAATAAACTTGGTAAATTAGTATTTGAAACTAACGGTTTTTGAATTTATATAAAAATGCACGTTTATTGAATAAACAAAAACTATTTCTGCTTCGATTATTTATTAATATTTATTTTTATTTATATTTATCTTAGCCTTACAGTTAAAAGTTTTTTCCTAAATTATAAATTTGTAATTTTTTTTCAATTCCTCAATACATCTTAAAATTCAAAATTTTAGATTTTATTATATTTGTTATTTTTTAAAAGTTATGTGTTTTAAAAATATATATATATCAACCTTAGTTTTTATGAAAAAAGAAACTTCGAGTCAAATTAAACCAAAATTATGTTTTTATAAAAACAACGGTTGGAAATAAAGTAAAACATAGTGCCAGTCATTATAATTTCCCAGATCTCCGAGAATTTCCACAACTACACAAACTAAGCAAACCTGACAGTTCAGCATAGCTTGTTGTCTTGTACTTGATTTCAAAACAATTTAGAAATAATATCAAAAACAAAACTTCGCTTTAAACCTTGATGACTAAAACAAATAGCAAACTTAGATTCAGTTGTTGACAAGTTTTAACGATTTTTAAAATTTCGGATATAATCTATCTAAAAACTTAACACAAACATAAGATTAAGTAACAGCTGTTTTTAACAGTTTATGTTCTGTAACCTTTTATATAAGAGATGTATGATTGTTTTTAGGGCATTTTTGAAATCATCTATTTTAATTACTAAGTGCAAGTTTTAATTTAATTACCTTCTTATTTGATCGATAGAACCCCATGTGTTGTGGTACTAACATTAAAGCTTAATGCAGTCCCTTTTTTTTATTGGATATGATTTTATTGATTTATAAATCAAATTATACTCATCATATTTTTTAACAAGTTTTAAAAACATTTTTGACTTATAAGCATAATTGAATCTGATTTTATAAAATTGATTGCTGGATAATTAAATTCTCATATGTCAACATTACTTCACACCACAAAAACTAATTAAAATCGCATGTGTAAAAACACGCCAAAAATAATAAAATGAATATTTATGTTTATCCATTAAGATTAGTATGATGTATACTCATAAAAAACTACATTCTTTTCTCATTATAGCACAAAATAAAATAAAATACTAATATCACCTAGTTAGAAAGATTAAAAGGACTAGGATTAAAAAGAGCTACATAAAAAGTCGATTCTTGTAAGCGTTAATTAATTTAAAAACACCAAGTGTCATTCTCAAGCTTTTGATTCACAGCCACTTTTAATGCTTCAACTATGTAAGTGTTCTTGTTTTACTTTGAAGAGCATAAAGGTCGTGATGAATAATTTTTCGCTAATTTATAAGGACTTCAAAGAACTTTTTCAACCGTGAAGTTTTAGAATTCCTTAACTCTTTTATCGGCTTAGAATCTTTGTGGTAAGTTTCAGCTGATCGAGTTCATTTACCTAAGTATCATAAGAAAATAAAAACTGCATGTTTAAAAAATATTTGTGAGATTTACTTTTTCTAGACTTATGAGCATTAGAACCGGCTTTTCTGTAATCTATATGCCATTTTTATTTTCGAGAAATAAATATATTTGTAAAAATTTTATAAATAATGAGTTTTACTGCTTTACAATACACATTCAAAAATATGTTATTGCTATTGTTGTTTATAATACAACTCTGTAACCGAGCTCGGAGTAGAGAGCTGCCAGATTTTAAGTTGAAATGGGGCGGCTTCCGTTTTTATTGAGCGCCCCAAGTGAGGAGGTCCAACTGTTGCTCGTCAGAATGGCACTCCCGTTTTCCAGGAAGATCTTTTTCGCACATCCATTCTCACTTACATATTGGAATTTTGATCCAGATCAAAGACCGATAACCCGCTGATCTAGTACCCCTAGAGGTATTGATTTGGTACGGGAACATGGAGGACTTTGCTGACCACGATATATTTAACGTGCCCCAGTCACCCTTAGCAACACGGCGGTCTTTAGCCGAATGCAACAAACTATAGAATTGCGAGCACCGCCCAGGACAGAACCCACAGCCCTTTCGATTGCAGCACGACGATTCACACAACTGTTTATCTTTAAAAATCTATGCAAGAACAATCTATCAAGCATTAAACTAATTTAAAGTGTGATCAGTGCAATCTTATTAGGAACAGTTCTGGTGAAGTACCAAGTGAAATACATGCATGAGTCGACAGCTAAATAACTATTCAAAGATATATTCAACTGGCATTCTAATTATTATTCCTTCGAGATACTAATCAATTGAAGAGATATTGAAATATCACAGTAGATATTTTCATTAAATTTTATGAGGATAGTTATCGTAAATAACTTTTGTTATACCCAAATTATGCATTGGGAACATCACATAATTGACATCAATTCTATACTGACAAAAAACCTTCTAAGCAAATTAAAATTACCTTAAGTATAAACTTATTTTTTCTTTTTTTATTATAATTTAATTTCTTTAAGTGTTTAAAAATAATATTGATGCTTATAAGCAGATAAATGGCCATTCTGTACTTCAAATTTCTAAATTAATGATTTTTAAAAGTTATATGTGTTGCTGGAAAATACAATCAGTCAGATGATGGGTACGTCTAGATATACGTCTCTGAGCACGTTAATTAAATTCTAATTGTGTACCTATGTTCAACCAAAAATACAACGAAAAGATTATTTTGGTTTTGTATAAAGGGGATTTCTCCTCAGTAACCGAGAAAAAGGGTAACGTAAGTACTGAATATTAACAAAAAAAAGTATTGTGCATTGAATAATTTTAACAATTATTGTTTTCAAACTATAGTATTTGGATGTTTCAGATGATGTGATGCTTTTTTTCCTTTCTTTTTTCTGTCTGCGATTTCTTTGGTTGCTACTTTTTAATCTCAAAAAGACCGGTACAGATGAAAAGAAACTTTTCTTTCCATGGAAGCTTTCTTTAAAAAATGTTTTGAACAACCAACAGCACAGCAAGAAGTTGGCGTTTAAAAAATTTAACAAGTAAAATATTCTTTGAAAACTCATTTTCGAATAGCAAAACAAAAGTAATTCCAGACAGCAAAAGTGAATACAAACCATTGGAGAAGTTGCTATCTACGACGTGAAACAACTCCATTGAAGCTTATGAAAAATAATTGAGTTGTATAACTTATCCTATTAAATACAAATATTTGTAGTTTATTGAAACTCATAGATAACTTAGATTAAGTATAAAGCATACAATTTTCGTAATCCAGAAGGCAGAATACACAAGAGAGATTCTTAATATACATAAAAGTATTCTCCATCAAAAGTTCCAGTAAAGGAATTCCAAATGATTCTTTGAGAGTGATGACGAGATGGGACAATCCAAATTCCAGAAAGAAAAATGTCGAACAGAAATCTTACGAAACGTTTTTTTCTTCAAAAACTCTTGATGAAGATAGATGACGTCAAATTTCTTCTACGAAGTCATATATGAATAAGAATAAAATCCCAAATGAAAAGAAGTATGTTTCAAAGATTTTATATCAATATATGAATATATAGCAGGCGATAATCCAATGGGAAATTTGTTTTTTCATAATTTCATTAGGAAATCATTTTATTTAAAAAAAATATGTTAAAAAGACAATACACAGAAAAAAAAACTTTTTTAAAAATAGTTTGTATGCTGTTATTAATAGAATTTTCCCAGATGTTATATGATAAAGACAAAAAATATTTTTTTTGCTTGTTAAAACCCATGACAACGTGGAATGGAAAGAGTGATTAAAAATAAATGTGTTTTTTTTTTTTTAAAGTAGTAATGGAATGACTTTATTTTAAGTTTATCAGGGAAAGAGAAACGGAAGGTTCTGGCAATTATCAAACAAATGCAATGTTTTATTATTTTTTTCAGTTATAAAAAAATATATCAGATTCTGCGTAAGAAAACAGTGTTTAAAGTATTTTCCCTGTAACAGATTTCACATCCATCCTTTTATTTATTGATATTTTGTTTTAGTCTATTGTTATATTAGCTTATATGTTGGTTGGTAGACATATATTTTCAGGCTTGTGTGCTTGGTCGCAAGGACCCGCTTATAAACCATCGTCAAGTAGGACAACACAAGACACACACATACACAAATGACAGATGCTGCCATCTGTCGCCACCTCCACAATTTAGACATGTCCCTGAAAGGGGAGGGACATTTTCTCCAGGGACCTGTACCCATGGGAAACTGCGCAATGACCGCCAACAGGACTTTCGGACCCAATAGATTTAACGAGCACGTACTCCGCATATACTCGACAACCACAAACATCCATGTCTCAACAGGATTCGAACCCGGACCCAGCAGCTCCAAAGGCCAATGTCTTAACCACTAGGCCGCGGATCGGCTAGCTTATATGACACTATACGTATAGATATAGAAAATAGTAATAGGCTTATCTCTAACAAATATAAGTTGTTACTTCATGAAACAATGTGTACTATGCATAACTTAATAGGAAGCATAATTTTATAGCCTCTTTTGATGAAGTCAACGATTTATTGCATATAAACCATTCCAGAAAGGTAAGATTTATCAAATAAAGAATACTTTATTTAGCCATAACACTTCCCGTTCCATTTCTATGACAATCCGATAAATATATTTACCATCCTCGTGTAGTTATTGAGTAGATCATCAGAGCGCTTAATGGCTGGGAGGTAGACTCATTGAGGATTCATTAAAGCCTCGTCCATTCTAATGCAAAGCACATTTGTCCCGTCCGAACATTTCCTTTTCATGCGTCTCCCTGCAGAAATATTATCCCATTACCGGGGACGTGGCCAAATAATTAATCGCTGTACATCGTAATAACCCAATTAACCGACGCATGTGTCGTAAGGTCTATATTGGGAATGATTGGATTATTCTTCGGAATCTTATTCACCTGCCTTCTAAAAGAATCCGAGAAAGGAAGAAAAGTGGATGGGGGAATCTATAGTTGTTGGGGTTGTTTCCGCCAAGCTCTTGGTTTGTCGCCAAAAAATATTTTAAAATATGGAAATTACAGTGATAATCATGCGTTGTCATTGCACTGCAGAAAAATTATCTAAGTTATTTGTAATACTAGCTTAAATATGCATGTGCCACTGACATGATAAAAATTTCCACTTCGTAACAAAACTTTCAAAACATGACAAATACAAAAAGTTGCTTCGAAAATTTTAAAATCGTAAACTTAAAAATTCAAATAAAATTAAAAGTCTTCATATTTAAAAAAAGTTATTATTAACACAGTTCATTTAAACGTTTAATTTCGTAACTTAAAATTGTTATAGTTAAACTCATAAATAACACTCCGTCCTAATAAAAGTATACAAGCCAACAAAATAGTTGTGTTGAGTTCCAAAAAATAATTTCAAAATAACTATGATTTAAAATTGAAAATAGGTTTATTGTTTCTTTAAATTTTTGTGAATGATTAGTTATTTTGTTAGCAACTTCAAAAAGCAGTCAACAACAATATTTCTTATTTAAAATCAAGGTTTGAAAATGTTATTCTACAAAACCATATGTTTGTAATGACTCAATAAGTAAAAAGAATTTCATTTTTACGTTATATTTGCTAGAAATACTAATATAATGTTTGTCGATGAATCAGGCTGTACTACAGGTTTGCAAGATTGGCGAAATTATAACAATGTTGGCTTAGCATTTTAAGATTGGCGAAAGAAACCCCGATAGTAAAATAGTCCTTAGTCAACGAAAATGGGATGAAAGTTTTGTAGGAGAATCTTTGATTAGGAAAACTCTGGAAATGATGTTTAATGGCATTCGGAAACATTATGTGCATAGCAAAATAATATTACTGTAGTATGTATGCGTTCAATGGAAGCTATTTGCAAAGTCTTAATGAAGACCATATTTGCGACTTTTTTGTTAGGTTAATAGGGAAATGTATTGGATAAATTAATTTTCGAGCAACTTTTGAAACACACACAGTTCGAAAAGCTTATGTAATAATACTATATGGTTATCATATTTAAGAGGAAATTTCTAGGTTTGAAATTACAACAGCATTGCGGATTTAGCGGCAAAGTTAGGCTTATCCATTAACGATAACTTATTTTTTTTTTGTAAATACCATTAATACTTTCATTTACATACGAAAACGATACCTTTAAGGGTTTTTTCGTGCAATTCTATAATCCCACTTCTTTTAAATTGATTCGAATACTTTTTGTAAAATTATTTATTCAAAACTTCAAAAAATAAAATTGAACCAATTTCAAAAAAATGGAATTATCGGGACCAGTAAGTCAGTTACATTTATGACATAAAAAATCCGTTTGTAGTAATTAAATACAGCCGGAGAAATGTGGCAGAGAAAATACTTTTTTCTCCATTGTGATTAACGCTGATGCACTTCGCTTTGGAGACCCGCGATCCAGCGTGCCCCTTGAATAAAACTGATTGTCTAAAATTGTTAAAAATAGTATCTTCACATAGTATTCTTTTAGGTTTCAAAAATATGTGAAAGAAACAAAATTAGCTATGGACTTTAAACTTAGAACATTTACAAATTGGACGACTACCGACATTCTCATCCATATATTAATACTTATTAAGACAGAAATTCTTCTCAGAACCAAAAATAGTATAAAGTAGTGTTTGAAATTAAAAAGTACTCAATAATATTCTAAATTATGTTTAGTGATTCTATGTTATAGTGTTTATATAACATTTAACAACCAATTCAGGGAAATAACAACCAAAAAAGTATGGTAAGTGATATCCTAAATTAGTTGAAATGCATTACATCTTCTTTTAACCAGTACATTTAATCCAACAAACGTTTTACAACCAATTCAAGAAAATTACTTCAATGCACACTCCGCCATCCTTCTACCTATCCAATTCCGTCTCCCAGAAAATCCTCATCGCTAATGAAACACTAACAACTTTTCCTGGAACATACGCCCAAGGCCAGTGGGACGCCGGGGTCATTTACTGGTGTAATGAACACGGACTTTCGAGACAGAGGCCGCACTTCTCATTGTTAGGGTCACTCCAATGTCCAGCGGCCGATGGACATCAAAGACATTAGATCGAATGAACCGTGCATTGGCAAACCTGAAAAGAGTACATCATCCGTCACGTGATTCGGGCCCAAGTCACGTTGTTAAGACCAGAGAAAATGTGCATAATTTGAAAATAGCAAAATGTTTTGCTTATTTTAAATGCTCTAAACTATGATTTATCAATACAACACATGCACCAACCTTAAAAGTAACAATCATACAACAAAAAACACTTATTTTAGATTCTTTTATGGACAAAAACTCACTTAACGGGGATAAGTAGCCAAATATAGCAACCATTCTTACCAAAATCAGTAATTTGGTGAGGGCCATCTAGTATCTATTCTCAACAACCTTTACAATTCGAATTGTGCTTCATTCTACCGATGTCGTTGATGGACATTTGCTCAGGCAAAATGAGACTCGGACTCAAGACAATGAGTCTTCGTTACAGAGAGATAGGGGCTCTTCAATTTGTTCTGGGCTAGAATGTGATTGTTTATTGGGGTTTTGTTAGTTTGGTGTTGATTAAATGGGTTTGGAAATTCGATTTGGAAACGCTTTGTAACCGAACTAAGTGAAGTTATTAATATTAAATTTTTTCTGTAAGTCAGATCATTTTCGTAGAAATGATATTAATAACATTATAAAATTGCATATTATAACGACATAAGTGCAGATTTTTACAAAGATTTAAAATGCTCAAATCCAATTATCGAGTCAAATCTTTTTCAAAAAAATTTTAAGAAATAATATTGTATTTTTTAAAAAAAATGAAGCCCCTAAAACTAAAGTAACAAACCAAATAGTTTTTTCCGTATCAATATTCCAATTAATTAATAAATAAATTGTACACATATAAATAAAAAATATGACAATGTAGACAAATTTTCGACCTTTTAAGGTTGAATATAAAGAAGAGACATATTTTATCAGCGTTCTTATATTCAAACTGAAAACAATTTGGAAATACTTTTTAAGTCCAATTAAACTTCACTTACTACACGTGTAAATTTTCGATTATTCAGCGTAGAATTTAAGCTGGTCATCCACCATTATTCCTTTATCCCTTTAATCACAACTCAGACTGTGAAATCCTGACGACTATCCCCGAAGTAAATGAGTGTCAATCTACGCTAACAACGATTGTCTCCTGCGATATCGATTCCACACATCACTTTTCCCAATTAATTGCTAATTTATATAGGAAAGATCGGTGCTAGGTATTTCTAATCTGTTTTTCATTTTGTGTGTATATTATTATCTATTTTATGAAAAATATCATATGAATTTATTTCTTATACTTTTCTTATACTTTATTCAAACTCAACATTAATATATAATATTTCTTGACTCAAACTAAACTCTCCTCGCTCCACAAGTAAAATATTCGATTACTTAACCATGAAATTTGCAATGAACCGCCATTACCCCTCTCCTCCTGACAACTTCAGACTTCGGAATTCTCACCAACGGGAGTAAATGAATGCCAGTCTGCAGCGATTGTCTCCCGCGATACCGATTCAAGGCATCGATATATACATATATATAAAAATTATGAATTTTAAAGTTCAGATGAAATTTAAAATTTAAATCATGGATAATTCATAATAATCATTTTCGATATAATTTTTTTTAAAAAAAATAAAGATTTCATTTTTATAGTTAAAAATTAAATTTTTGGTCGCATGCAAGCAATTTTACTCTTCAGCCAATTTGCGTATCCATAAATGATTCAGAAACAAATATCAAGTAAAGAAGTAACTAGCATTCAAATACATATTTCATTCAAACTCAACGTTAATATAAAATATTTCTTCATTCAAACTAAACTCTCCTCGATCCACAAGTAAAATATTCGATTATTTAACTATGAAATTTGCAATGAACCGCCATTACCCCTCTCCTCCTGACAACTTCAGACTTCGGAATTCTCACCAACGGGAGTAAATGAATGCCAATCTGCAGCGATTGTCTCCCGAGATACCGATTCAACGCGTCGATATATTTAAAAAATATATCAATTTTAAAATTTAACTGAAATTTAAAATTTAAAGCATGGATAATTCATTAATAATCATTTGCGTCAGGAATTTTTTTAATAAAAATTAAAGAAATATTTTTTTAGTTAAAAATTTTAATTTTAGTCCTTATGTAAACAATTTTACTCTTCAGACGTTTTGCGTATCTATAAACGATTAAAGAGACAAATAGCAAGTAAAGAAGTAATTAGCATTGAAATACATATTTTATTCAAGCTCAACGTTAATATAAAATATTTCTTGACTCGAACTAAACTCTCCTCGCTCCACAAGTAAAATATTCGATTACTTAACCATGAAATTTGCAATGAACCGCCATTACCCCTCTCCTCCTGACAACTTCAGACTTCGGAATTCTCACCAACGGGAGTAAATGAATGCCAATCTACAGCGATTGTCTCCCGCGATACCGATTCAAGGCATCGATATTCCCAGTCAAGTATTAACATTATCTCTTCGCCCGTTCAACCGAGAATAAGAATTTTCCAAACCGCTCGATAAACTGTAGCTCCGGTCTGTTTATGATAACTTCTCGCGGAGGAAGATTTCCGATTTTTCTTTTTTCTCGTGGATTCGTAGAGTTGAGATGAAGGTGGTGATGCTTCCGCTGAGAAATGAATACAGGAACCAGGTTATCAAGGGAAGTCATCTATCGCCTTGTAGTAAGCCTAAATAAACGCCCATTGTATATTATTCGGTTTGATTTTAAAGCGGAGTTTGTATAGGATTACCATATCAACGTGGAGATTTCTGGGGAAATCTTGAACACGCATGTCATATGATTATGTAGCATGTAAACGATCCCTGCACCATCGAGGCATGAAAATCCTGGGAGATGGTAATATAACTTACCGTCTTTGTAATAACTGTGATCATGTTCCACTTGCACCAAAACATATTTTTGACTGTCAACCAATTTTAAGATAACTTGGGGAATCCACCCCTCCAACCCTGACATCAATCTGTACTCCGACAACATCAAGAACATTGCAGGCTGTGTCTTGCACACTAATGGACATCTGAAGTTCAAGTTCTCCCCATGGACACGACACCAACCAAAAGATCCCTGGAGTATCCATTTGGCTTAGGTTCCCTCTTCCAAATTAAATCTCGGCACACTTTAACATCCACAGAGAGCTCAGATTCATTGTAATCTTCACGTCAAAATTGGTAGCAAAAGTCACCTAAATGGTGCCACACAAAAAAAATGGCACTCAATTCTGGGGAATATGCCGAGTCTGCAAAGGCTTGACCGCCGATATTTCAGAATAACAAGTTCTGACAATCTTATAAAACTTTAATTACAATTCATTTTTCTTACATGTAAAGGGAACTACTACCATCTTTTATAAGTTAAGGTATGGTGCTACAGCCTACAATTGCGCAAACAGTCTTTTTTGAATCTAAGTAGGGTAGACTAACCAGTGAATGAACGTTTAAGGCGCTGCGTTCGCCAGTGAATAAACACAAGTACATTATGACCAGAACAACCAACCATATGTCAGATAGCTTCTTACTACTTGGGAGGAAGTCAGTGTTACAAATCCATCTAGTGGAATGATTTTTAATCCTTATTTTTTTTATTATACTTACCAAATGTTCACTGGGGCCTGTTCACTCACTGGTCAGTCTACCCTATAACGGTTTTTACGGAATAAAATGATCATCATTGAATTAACATCGAGTGAACGGTTTGCCCGGGCTTACTTGGCGACTTTCTGAAGGCTTCACTTCTTTTAACGCCAAACATCTTCATTTTCTTCTTAACTCCAGGCTTAGATTGTTTTCTGTTAAAACAATCGAGCCAGCCGATGGTTTCCGCCGCTTTTCAAGCCGCATTAAACTTTTGGGCAAAAGTTTTCCAAACCCTTAATTTCGGAATGATTTTCCATCGGCCGGGAAAGGAAATTGGCGACCATTGCAGGGACAGATAAATATGGTGGATGATTAATGTCTGATTTGCAGTTGAAAGCGAGGCTTCTTATTATAGGTTTCATACATGAAATGCATTGAGATATTGCGCTGTAGTGTAGGATTTGAAAGGATAGCAATGTCAACAAACGGTATACAAATTAATGGTTTCATTTCCGTCATTGAACCCAATTATCTTCCACCATTTATTAGCTTTGATATTGTACACTTTGGATTTGCGAAAATAATTGAAAATGATTATTTTATAGTTTATATTTTTTCTATACTTTTTCTTAATATACCAATAACTTTCTAACAATTTTTAGAAATTAACATAACATTGGCTTTTTTATTTTATGAAACTCATTGTAAAAGTTCTATAATATACAACCCTTAACAAAAAGTCGAAAAAAATTATTTTAAAATTTTGAAAGTTTTAACAAATAAAACTACTTTTTTATCAAATAACTCATTTATTTCTTAATTGTTCAGAAGCTACTAATTTTAAATTTTTACTAAAGAATTTCAACAATATGATTAAAACAACTGCAAAAGGTGTTGTTTTGTAAAGTCCACATATTATGCACAATTTATAAACACAATCTTCGATTTAAATTTATTAAGGCGATATTGTATCAACAAATAGATCAGTTCTATCCACAACTGAAAATTTCGGTGAAGCCACAAATTATAAACACAAGTAACAAATTAAGAAAGCTTTTTAAATTTAAAAAATCATATTCAATAAAACAGGTTAAATTATTTAAGTGCAATAAGTGCAGCTCAAGTAATCCCCTATTTTTCATCCATTGTTAAAGGTTGTAACAATAATTACTTTTTTAACACAGGTGACATACAACAGAAAATGTAAGTCTCTGAAATTTTAAATATATAAATTTTTAAATTGCATAAGGGTAAGTAATTTTTTTACCCATCATTGGGACAGGAAACTTTCCACTATCAAAAGCAATTGTGTCCTATAACTATATTAGACTCTTAAATTTTTGAATTATTGATTTGAGAACTAGATAATCTACTCAATTTCAAAATTAAGTTATAAGCGCATTATTAAGCAAAAAGAAAAGACTATGACTATATAAAAATGACCATGGAAATAAACTATGGTATTTAAATTTGCAAAATATTCTACAGTTAAAGGTCTGATATCTATATAATTTACATTAATGTTATGGTAAAACGACAACTGTAATAGCCCGATTAAACTTTCCACAATCAAATCAGAATATCTGCAAGCCCATTTGCTTTAGAGGCCCGCTAGTTACTGAAACTCATTACACAAATCACAAAGATCTATAAACCCGAGTTATAATTGGAGTTAATTCATCTTGGTTGTAAATGAGAAAAGGTAAATTACACAATTAGGTTTCGGAACCTGAAATTACCTACGATTCGGACCACAAATGTGCCTAATACGAATGGGGTTTACATTCAAATGATTATTATGTGTATTACTGGATAATAACTAAGTTACAAACGTAGAGATGGCAAACTTACTTTCAGGCATTTGAAGATTTGCCTACAATCAATAAGTTACAAAAGTTTTCTCTGTAAAAAACAAACTTGTAACGTTAACATGATGCTTAAGTGTAACATTAAGTATAACATTTTATTTTTAGGTTATCTTTTAAAATTTCAAATGGTGCGAGGAACAAGAAAAGTTTATTAAACACGGTATATTCATCCACAAAATCCAATTTATGAAGGAGTAATAATAATTGTTATGCAACAAGGAAATTTATAACCTTAATTCAACTACAAAATTACATTAAATATTAAACAGTGTGTATAAAATTGTTTTTCAAAAGTAATTTAATTAAAATTACTATTTTCTTTTTATAATTTTTAAATAAGTTGAACGAGTGTCAATACGATATCAGATTTTTTAAAAGAATTATTTTAAAATTTGTTTTTCAAATTTTTCAAAAAGTTCTTTTGGTAGTTAATTTTAAAGACATTTTGCATTTTAAACAACATTAAAATAATTTGTTAACTACAAATAAGTGTTACAGATTTTTTTTGTTGCATTTATAGCACAAAAATGTATATTTTTTTAATTTAAAGCGTGTCACTAGGTAACTATAAACATTATTTTTCTTTAAAAAATTTCTATGCAAAACATACTTTTTAGCTTAAATTTGTAAAAAAAGTATGTTTAGATGAAGAATATACGTATATTATTTTGCTCAGTTCTTAAGAGTTTATAACTTTCAACGCTGGCCACGTGCTTCCAAATGCAACCAGTAATGGCGGCCACTTAGTCTAACCCTGCATTCCACTGTCACACGCATTCCTCAGACCCCACAATAATTTCTGGGAGCAGCAGTTTTACATGCGGTGACACGGCCTCAAAAGAGATGAATGGCAAAATCAATGGGCTTCGGTCGACAATACTCAGCATTGGGCCGAGACTACTGTAACCGACATTTTGGTTTGTTTATTTAACTTCAACCGCTCATCCATCTAGTCTAGGCCATATTACGGAGTTTTAAGTACTGTTATTTTTACCGTGGCAAATGACTAATTTAGTAAGGAAATATGCAGACTGTCCCGGTGCAATTAGTCATCAAAGCGTATTCTAGTGTAACTAGAGTAACACAAAGAGTACGCTTTTATGACACATTTTTGATAGTGAATTGCAACTTAAGACTTACCTAATCAAACCTACACTAACCTAACAAAAGCGCAATCACCAGCATTTAGTTTAGTGATAAAGTGAAAGCATAAGTAAAAGGTGCAGTTTTTCTACTAAACAGACAATGCAAAATTATATTGCTAAGGGGATGATTGTCATGCCTCATACTATACACTCTTAAAACAAAAGAGTGAAATCCACTCCAGTTGGAGAAGTGCATTTTCGACGATGGAAATGATTGAATATTAACTCAGTCTGAGTTAAAATCACTCGTTTGGACCTGACGGAGGCTTAGCACACAAAGAATCCACTCCTTCCGGGTAAGTGCATTTTCCAGAGTGGAGGAGTGAAATTAACTCAGACTGAGTGAAAATCGCTCATTCGTTTTAAGAGTGTAGATTAATCACACCATCACAAATTTGTTTCACGTCCATTCCCTACATTATATTTTTCGATACAAAGAAATCGCAGACAGAGATAATTTTTTGACACAAAAAAACGAGGAGTCGTAGTTTATCTATACGATTAAAAACTATTGATGTGAAACAGCACACGACTTTCAAATATCACTCAATAATAGGTATTTAATACGTTAGAATTCGGTAAAAGATTTGTACAGAAACTTTTCATTTTTCAGCACTATTTCTAACACTTTAAAAGTTCTATGGTATCATTTGCGCATACGTGATCGTTTACGTTTTCTCGAAAACCTTAAAATGATGTCCGACAGGTCTGTGAAGTCATGTGCCAAATTTGAAATCTATAGTTATTTTAATTCGAGCCACGTAGACAAACAGCATGTCAGACGAATAAGCGTTCAAAAACCACTTTTCAGGATCAGCACCTCCCAAAACGTGTAAAAAACTAAAACGAATTGTATACTTTTTCCCATCGTAAAAGTTTTATTGCCTTATATATTCTATCGTAGCTAATTAAAAAGTTAAAATCCTGAAAAAAGATGTGAGTTACAGTTTCATCAAACTTACCAAACGAATAGTCCAAAACAAAGGCCGTCCAATGAGTGATAAGAAAATTCCCGGTGTTCCAGAAAAGGAATAATTTGAACTTTTGCGATGACGATGAAATCACGGATCACGACGTATATCGATTCACCTCCCCGCCCCTTCCCCCGATATCGGAAAAAGGGTTATCCGATGCCTTTATTTGTTTCGAAGGGTTTGTGAACTGGAACAGACAAAATCGAATTTATTCTGTATTTAGCTTGACCCCTTTTCTTTTGTTTGGATAGAAGACGTCATCAAAGTTTGACGATGTTGTTTTGCAGTTTAATCGAATTAATGTCCTTTGTTCTTCATGAATAGAGATCGTTTGAAATTCGGTAATGGTTTTGGCATTGTTTTGATTTTATAAATTTAGTTTTGTATTAGATTTTTAAAAGTACTTGAATCTTGAATAAGTAATTTGAATTGCACTAAATCACTTGAAATACAAACGAATTGCAACAAAAGCAATATCTGCATCAATTTATTATTTACGTACCTCAGAGGTAAACACTTCTACATTTTAATATATATATAAGAGAATAAAATTGCATGAATTCATGATTTTTTAAATTTTAACGTTTTGTTGCTAGTACATCCACACTCTCAATTTAAGAATTAGTCTTTTGTTATGTAAATAAATAAGTACGAATATTTTATTAAAAAATAATGCTTTTAAAGATATTCCCATATTACTATTATTTTTAAAGATATTTTCCCATATTACCCATTATTCCAGTTTTTTGCTATCATCAAACTTCAACAAATGTCCACACAGTAACTTTAATTAAAACTACTATATTTTAGAAAAAAATAGAACTTAGAATAATTAAAAAAATATTTCTGAAGTTTTTTCATATATTGGCTTGTTGTTGTAAGTAAAAAAACGATGAAAACTATAATTTTTTCGATATTTTTATTTTGAAAAAAAAATCAGATTAGGATTTCTGACTAGACTTTAATTAAAGTGCCAACGGTCTCTTCTAATGTATGTTGTTTTTGATTCCCAGATCTAGTCCGGATGTTCGTGACGATTCAAAACTGGATTTGAACAGAAGGTCTAAGTGTACTTAAAATCAATTCGTCATCAGTAGGGGAGAGTGTTGTACCTAGGGACGCTTGTACCTTGGGACACTGACAATATCTAAGAATCTATTGGCAATATTCATACATTGTTTATTTCTAATAGTAGTTTTAACCAACAGACATCATCAAAATAAATTTAACACTAACATCATTGAATTGATGAATTAATGACAAAAAATAATATTCCATTACCCCAAAGTAAATATTTTTCTCATTCTAATATATTTTTTTTTACCTTTGTACTTTTACAAATGTCAACTGCATTTCATTTTCTTCATAAAAGAGAAGATTTTAAAATATTTTGGTTATGAGAAAATAATGATAATGCATTTAGATTGGCCACTATCTTGCTTTTATTTAAACCATGTAGTGTGTTGTACCTTGGGACAGTAAAGCATATTGTATCATCACATAATGTTAAATAATTTGGACTTGCAATTTTGCTGTTTAATTTAAATTATTCTTGAATTATGAAGTTTTATTTGTGTATTTCCTTGAAAAAACAATAAAGTTTGTTTCCTGATATAAATTAGTTCAAGCGTATGACTATTGACTGAATTATAAAGTATGTCTCAAGGTACAACATCTTATTGTACCTTGGGACAGTTTATCCTCTCTACTTTAAATGAGTGGCAATTTTTTAATTTCAAGCTGCCAGAATTTTAAATATATATATTTTTGATTAATATATTGGTGTGTTGAAATGCTGCTTTAAAACTTTTATTTTGACTATAATTATCGAAGAAAAAAATTAAAATGTAAAAATTGTCCCAAGGTACAACACTCTCCCCTATTTGTTAGTTAAGCCTTATCTGCCTTAAATAATTTATTTATTCTATATTGGAGGTTAAAATGGTTATTTTTCTTTCAATGAAAACTGGAATTTAAAAAATAATGATTTGCCATTTCTATTTTTAGCCTACTTTTCTTTTTTTTTAATTCGAAGAATTAAAAAAAATGAAAAAGTAGGTATTGACATGCGGTCGATGTCCGGGGGTCCTGGGGGTTTGACATGCGGTCGTACCCCCCTTCCAAAATCAGTTCTAGCAATCCGATCTTAAAAATTCTTTTTTTATTAGAAAGGTATAACCTCAGACACCCAACTTTCATACTTTTTGTCCGTCTGTCTGTACGATAGGACGGACATAAATCTACTATTTGACGACGAATTTCCCATTGAATTAGCATTGAAATTCAATTTCGAGTCATTTGAATCGCTGAATTTAACTACAAATGCTACGGTCAAGTGAGATACGTCAAAAAATTCAGCGCATCGAAATTAGTATACATCGAAAATTTCAGAAAAGAATTCGAATTCGAAGTACTTCAATTATTTAAAAAACATCAAAATTTAATGCTCATTTAAAAAGCATTAGGAAGCCATTTTCATTAGAATTAAATCACCATTGCCATCGCAACAATTGCTTGAGAAACTTTAATTCTTTTCGACAATAAATTAAAATAAATTTATTTTTGAGACATCGGTCAATTTAAGATGACGTCAAATATATATTTCACTACGAATTGTTTTCATTCCATTTAAAAGCGAGGAATATTACATATTTATTCTTTGAAATATAAATTTTTGCAAACGATTTACGTTATAATTATTTAATTTTCGAAATAAAATAAATGAAACTAGCCGAATTTAGCAAGTAAATGTTTATTGAGGAGTAGTTTTTTGGTTTTTGTTCTACGAAAAATTAAATATTATTTATAACTGCAAATAAAGCTGTGTTTAGTTAGATGCTGCGTTTAGTGAAATTTATTTTAAATTTAATGTGGAAAAACGGTTGTTGATGTCACTTACTGATACGAGCCTAGTTTTTTCAAGATAAGAATTTTGGTAAGTATTTAAGTAACAGGAAAGTAGGCTATTTTAGTTCTTTAAGAACTTCTTGTTTAATTTTCAGTTTCGCTTTGGCACATTATAAGTTAACGACTACTCTTTGAATGTCAACTTATCTAGATTAAAGTACCTACTTCGGTGAGTTCTTTTCAGCCAGAAGTAGGACCATTTCTTAATAATTATCCTTTGTTTATGTACAACAATGAATTCGCAACCAATACTTAAACTTTAACAACGACTTTTTGAGCACCATTATTGCCTTCATTTTCGAATAAAAAAATTTAACATTTAGTTTTAAAATTCGACTTTCGATTAACTTATTTTGTCAACAAATTACAAATTATTAAGAACTATTCACTTGCTTTTTCAGATAAAGTCTAACCCAGAGCTAATTTTCGATTGCCAAAATTCCTTGCCAACCGTTTCACTGAGAAAAAAAATTCTGTAAACATACAGAACATTTTTTAGTAATGTTACAGAAATAACCGATTTTACAAAAAAAGTTTTTGTAATTCTAAACAGAAATCTTCATTTTTGCAGTTACAAAAAAAAATTCTAGTATTTGCAATTTATTTCAACCTATCATGTTCTTCTGCATAAAGTGTCCCGCGCACCGCCACTAAAGTTTGGTTAGGTTGGGTTTGAAATATCGTCGCACTAGAGCTACACGAACTAAAGTTTGGCCTCAATCGTGATTCAAGACCAATCGCTATTTTAAATTTATAACTTAGTTGATTGTTTCAATTAAATTTCACTTCTCATTTCCTGACCATCTGTGTGCCGACATAGTACAGTTGGGAGAGCGTTCGATTGGACATCTAAAGGTTCCTGGTTCGATCCCGGGTTTCGGCAGTCTGCTATTCTTCGGTAGTGTAGTGGTCAGTAACCCCGTCTGTCACGCGAGAGACATGGGTTTGATACCACACCGGGAAAGCAGACATTTTGTTTTTTCTTTGCAATTGCACGGAAAATGTGGTATCCATAAAATGTTCTTGTATAGTTACAGAAAAATTACTTGTGTGGGATACATGAAATAGTCCTGTAAATCCACATGATATAAACATGTAATGTTAACTAAAATATATTATGTGTTTTTACAGTACTATTTTTAGTAATTATTTACTAGAAATTTTCTGGGAAAAGTTTTTTACAAAAATTTTTTTTTAATGGTTACAGATTTTTTTTCACAGTGTTGAATGGATTAATTTGGAATTTTTTCTTGTGTTGCCAAGCAATTAAATCACACAAATCAAATAAAAATTCCCTTACGTAGCAAGAAAAGCTCTGAACTGCTCTCACCAATCCAAATTCTGATATCTTTCCCAAACATTTCATTCACCAACAAAGAAAAACCGAGAATTTATCCTTCAACCCATCAGATCATATTTAAAACATTTCTAATGGCAACATCCGCCTTGTAGTAAACACACAATTCCCCTAACATGTGGGGCTGTAGGGAGCCTAGTGGTCAAGGATCTCGATCTTGAGATCGGAAGGTTGAGAGTTCGAGACCCGGTCGCCACTGAAGACCTACCGAGTATATGCGGAGTACGTGCTCGTAAAATCTGTTGGGTCCGAAAGTCCTGTGGTCGGTCATTGCGCAGTTCACCATGGGTACAGGTTCCTGGAGAAAATTTCCCTCCCCTTCAGGGACATGTCTAAATTGTGGAGGTGGCGCGTGATAGATGGCAGCATCTGTCACGTATATGTGTGCATGTGAGCGTGAATGTGTGTGTGTTGTGACTGTCTTACTTGACGAAGGTTTATAAGCGGCTCTCTGAGCAAGCACACAAGCCTGATAATATATGTATATCAACCAACCAACCAACCAACCCTAACATGCGCACTTCGAAAGGACCCACACAAGAAAATAAAAGTTCGGGCTCGTGTTTCAGTCACGATGACTTTATTCTCAGCACGAAAAAGTATCGAAATATGCGCTCTTGCCTCTAATGGAAAGAAGAAATCCCGAAGGGTGTCCACCGAATTGCCTTCATTTCCCCCCAACATAGCTCCATGATTCAGGGCCCCTCTGTGACCGATTCGTTTTCATAAAGTCTTCATTCTATTTTTTTTATCAGTCAACAAATGATCTAACGTTGTTGGCTCTTAAACAAAAACAACGTAGGACTTTTTGTGTGTCAGCATAAAAAAAATAATGATGAAAACAAGAATATTTGGATGCCGGTTTTTCTATTGTGTTCCTTTTTTTTCTCTTTATGCAATGGAAATGTGTATATGCTCATTCAATTTTAGGTCGACCAATGCCAGTTAATTTTTTTTAATTTTAATAGTTTTTTTTTCATGTTTGCGTAAACTGAAATTCTCAGAAATTCTATTTTGAAAAATATGCGAAAACAAACAAAAACAGTTCGAGAAAATTCTCAAAAAAGTTTCATAGAAAAATTTATTGCATATAATTTTAAAGTATACGCTTTTTTATAGGTTATACAATCAATTTATTATATGTCATTAAATAAATTAGCATTTGCTAGGTATATAGGATTTTTGATGAAAAAAGGTGATCGGATACCTTAAATGAGGCGTTTAGTTGAAACTAGTTTAATTTATCTAAAACCAGTAATCAATATCTAAAACTGATGTTGACGAAATAGATTTGTTTAATCTAGTTTGAACTATAAAACACGGTTTTTAATGATAACATCTATATTCTTTCAAAATTTAAATTTTCTTATCTATGTGCAAATTATCATAAAGTTTTATTTCATATTTTGTAGTGAAGTGTATATTTTAATGCATCTAACATTGTCTTAACAAAATATTCTTGTGCACACTTGTCTCTGGCATTTGTAATTTAGATTATGAAAGGGGGCCATACGTACAGAGGGACGGATATAACCTTCGAAAAATCTTCCACTTTTTACGTTATCAACCTAGATCAGGGGTTCCCAGCCGGTGGTACGCGTACCACTGGTGGTACGTGACATAATTTCAGGTGGTTCGCGTGAGTGATGTGAGGAACCAGATGCTTGCTATTAATAGATTCTGTAATACACATGAGCAAGTGAGCAAACAGACATATTACTCATTATTTCAAAGAGAAATCTTTAACTTCTGGGTCGGATATAAAAAACCTAGTACCCTATGATGTTTCAGCAATCTCTGCTATTTTTTAGGCTATTTGTTACGCTATCTTATGCAATTTGTTTTTTTGTGTGATAGTGGGTTTTCTGAACTCTTATAACAAGCTTCACACTAAAGACTGTAAAAGTATATTTTGTACGATGATTAATTTTTTGCTGAGTTTGTGCTATTTTTTTTTTATTTCTATGTTTTTAGACCTATGGGTAATAGATAAAACTATTTATCAATACCATTTTAATTGTTTTACTTGTCCTTTATCATAAGCTTTTTAAAAAATAAACAATTATCTAACAATTAAATACGAAATTTTCTCGGGAATTTTACTAAAAAGAACCCATATGAACACTTTTAAAAGAGTAAATATTATACGTTTATTAAAATATTAAGGTCTGGTGGTACGCCAAAAATGTTCGAAAAGTTAAGTGGTACGCAAGGGCAAAAAGGTTGGGAACCCCTGACCTAGATGATAAAATAATGAATACATACCAGGAAACTGCAAAACAAGCAAATTTTTGTGAGAAATATAAATACTTAGGGAAATATTGCAATAAAAAAGCTAAAATTTTGAAAAAATTACAAATCTAAAAAATTCCTCCGGATATGTATTAGACAATCCCCCCAAAAAAACTTCGTTAAAGTAAACAAACGCCAATCTCAAAAAAAAAAAAAAAAACCTATGCATTTATTTAATAACAAAAAAGTCATGAAAGTTGTCGCTAAAAAAGCCGTGATATAAAATGAATGCCAATCTCTTATTTAAAACTTTTCGGTCGCAATAAATAGAATAATTTAAGTTTTGCTGCCATAAAAAAATTGCACTTTTTGAGGTTGGTGCCCCATCTTTACCACCCTCTATACCTTTATATAAATGTATTGAGATCATATTATTGTTAACGGTTTTTTTTAAAGTATCCTTCGTTATTTTGATTTAGTAATTTAAGTTCTTTTGCGTGATTTAATATTTTAGGGGGTTTAAGATGGGGCACCAACCTCAAACAGTGCAATTTTTTTATGGCAGCAAAACTTAAATTATTCTATTTATTGCGACCGAAAAGTTTTAAATAAGAGATTGGCATTCATTTTATATCACGGCTTTTTTAGCGACAACTTTCATGACTTTTTTGTTATTAAATAAATGCATAGGTTTTTTTTTTTTTTTGAGATTGGCGTTTGTTTACTTTAACGAAGTTTTTTTGGGGGGATATCAGTAGTTTTTTTTTAAATTTATTTCATGATATGTTTTTAAGGTAGGGTGGATTACCAACACGTTTTATGAACAAGTTCAAAGGATGTAAAGGCAATATGTAAAAAATAAAATAATTTCCATGGTTAATCAACAATGCTGAATTGAAGTTAAAAAGGTTAAGCATCAATATGAAATATTGCAATTGGTGAAAGTGAACTGCACATCGTTGGAATTCACTTGGCAGCTGGCATCTTTAACGAAAATGATAATTATGAAATGTTTCACCTAATCCCGGCCCCCCTTTTCACTTTAATCCTTTCCAGTCCGGCAAAGCGAAAGTTATCTTCTTCATATAGGCATTCAGATTTTCCAAAGCTCGATTTTTAGGTACTTTACTTCTAGACCTCAATGTCATCTTTCGCTATAAGCTCAACGACAGTTTCGGGGATCATTTCAAGCATTTTTCTGTTGATGTGTTCTCTTAGCGCCTTTGTGGGCAGTAGCCAAATTGTCTTCTTTATGGTGCTGCTGCATGTATTGGCGCAACTCTTACAATTTATCGCTCCTCGTTTCGCCTTTGAACTTTATTTCCTTTTCTTTATTTTCGATTCTTTAACGCTATTTGAAATTGGTTGGTAAGAACTCTTCCCTGTTTCATCTATTAACTGAACAATTGGAACAGTTTTAATAACCGAATCTTCATAATCGTAACGTTTCCGTTTGTTATTTTCAGGAACAGTTTCTGGATGACGTTTTATTCCCGATACATTGTTTTCGACACATTTCGAGATTACATCGCAGCTTTTATTTTTCGTGTACCACATCCGTCTCTTATGCCTAGTTTTGTTCACTTTTGTAGGCATATTTAACTTCAATTTTCTTTTATAAAACTAAAAAGTATCTTGAATATTCAAGAAAAAACAATAACCAAATACAATTATTAGGTTATGTGTTATATTACAAACATTTAGTAACAGCTCACGTTAAAAAATGTAACTTTAATTATAAAATATTATTTTGGCATAATAAAATATTCCTCAATAAATTTTAGAAAAAAAATCGTTTCTTTTCATAAAAAAATAAGCAAAGATTACTTTGACATAATTAAATATTCCTCAATAATTTTTAGGCTTAAGATATATTTTTCACTTTTTATGAAAAAAAAACCTTAACACTATTTTTTGAATTTTATTGGTAACTGAATATGGCAACCAAATAGGCAAATATGATTGTTTACATTTCTAGTCAATCGATCTATCCATTAACTCGAGTTATTCATAAGTTTTCTAAATAAAAACGCCAAAAAGTTTAAATGAAGCATTCCGTTTATTAATTAGAATTTTTTTTTCAATCTGTCTATTCAGATATTAGATTAATCATATGTTTTAGACGCTGTTATAATAACTTAATAGTTAACAGCGCTGTTATGCGGCTTAACGATGAAAATACAGTAAACCTTGGCTCGTTTTCGGAGGTACTTGGCCGCTAGGAAGGCTTGTTTATCGCGCATTCATACAGCCAAAGGTAATATAGATTTTAATTAATTAAAAATAGAAAAAGTTATTTTTGAAACTTCAAACCCATGAAAGAGGCTGAATTGCGGCATTCTCAATCGTTTAGTAAAAACCGCTTCCAGATTCATGGCCTTGAAAAGGCTGTAGGTCACTTCAAAAATTAGGTCAAAATTTGACTAAAACTGCTCGAAAGATTTCATTTTCAAAAATTTCCATATTTTTTTTCTCCGCTGTTTTTGACTCTAGAATAACCAATTTTTTTTTATTGAAAGTAATCTACGAAACCTATTTACTGTATTTTTTTTATTGTTCTACGAAGTTTAGTTTGCCTGGTAGAAAATAAAATCAATTTCGCTGTTAACATAGCGAAATGTTTTCTGTATATATACATAACTGCCGTTTAGCCCTTGGCGTCATTTTGAGATTGGCGGGCGGAACGACCGTTCCGTCTGATGAATTTTTGCTTTAAAGCTAGTAAACTTTAACCCTTACCATGGATACAAAAGAAATATTCAAAATAAAAAAGTCTAATTCTCTCTCCTCAAAATGTAATAAACATATTGTTCTTTGGAATATGTTTAACTAATTTAAAGTTTTATTATGTAAACATTTTCTAAAATAAATTATTAGCTAAAAATTTAATAAAAAAACTAGTATTTAGTTACGACATTTAAACAGATCTTTCACCTTTATAATTAATTGTATTTTTAAACACAAGCTTCGGGTGATTGTATTTATTGGCTGTGTTAAGTAATTACTTTAAAGCATTCTTTATGAAACCTTTTGTGAAAAATTAATTTTTCTTTCAAATAAAATTATGTATCAAAAAATTGTAATTCGCCGCTTCTATTTTTCAACTTTCAGCTTCGTTTAGCACATTTTTAGTTTACGAACACTTTTTGATTATCAACTTATCATAAAATTTATTATAACTAGCTTTAACTACTCGCTTTTATTAACGTGTCCATATTTTTACAGTTTTTCAACAACTTCCTAGAATAGTTGTTGATATTTATCTCATCCGGTGGGTAGGTAGGATGGTACACGTATTTTTCGTTTTGTGTGCTTGATCAGAGACCCGTTTATAAATCTTCGTCAAGTAAGACAGACACAGACATAATTTTTACTGATAGCGAGAGAGAGAAAGTACACCCAAGCTGAAGGAGGGAATCGAACCCGCACCGGTACAATGAACAGGTTGTTAGCGTAATGGGCTGCGATCAAACCCACTAAGCTACCCGGGCCCCATTCTGGGCCCTGTTAAAACGGTAAAATGCAATCGTTTCCGGGTGCTTATGTTTAGCCTCCTTTTATTAGCTTTAACGCAGTCAAATCGGGCCTCGCAATTTAGAACCCTGGTCAAGTGAAAAACCATTAGGTAATTAATAGTTTCCGACTGCCAATTTCTAGCCTCTTTTAGGAGCTTCGACACAAAAATTTAGAACTGATAATTTCGTATGCCTCGTAATTTAGAACTGATGTCAAGTGACGAGGTCGACACCTGATCTGGCATCCAACTAAACTTCGAACGGCATCGTACGCTAACGCTTCATTGATTGTTATAGCAATATGTGATTACCACTAAATCCTTTATTATTAATATGTTTCTAATTCTATATAATAATAGTTGAATTATAATAATAAAAAATTTGTATATGCAATTATAAATTACTTGAATAGTTACTTGAATTTTAGGTTTTAACTAATATAAATATTTTTGAAATTAATATAATTAGGTAAAAGCATATTTTTATATTGTTTTTATAATATTTTTTCTTCAAAAAATTATATTTTCGATAAAAGTGTAAACAAATTTTATTTCCTTTCTATAAGTAATACGTTACTGTGTCAGTTATATCCTATTATTCCAAAGTTTCCACACAAAACATATCACATAGAATTTTATTTGTATTACAGGCATTCATAAAAATGAACGATATTATTGCAGATAAATCTAATAGAGGAAATGATACAATGCATTATGAATGAACAGTCAATGTATATTTCATTAGTTTATTATTCTTAGATTCATAAGAATAATATATTAGTTTTCTTACGTAAAAGTATTTTTAAGCAAAAAAGAAAAGTACAAATTCTTACAAATACAGATTGCTATAAATCCAAGTAGCTATTTTAATATTCCGTTCATTTTAAACAATTTACTTTCACTGACAATATAATATATTTAATAAACTTATTGCGCAAGTTTTTATGAAGAAATCAGGATTTTCAACGTAAGAAAAAAAGGTAAAATATTATAAGATAAATTTGTTTTTAATTTGGATATATCAGTTAAATTTGGCAGTATATAAACGTATCTTTTTTGACACGGTAAAATAATATTGTTAGAAATATAATTATAAAATATTTAAATAATAATTTGTAATGTACATAGATAATCAGATACGATTTTCTTAAAAGCTATCCACACAAAAATATTACAATTTTGTGTTTCTATCCTCCTTACTTTAAAGCAATACATTAGTTTTATGTAAAAGTAGTATAATAATTCCTACAGTATAGTTAGTCTAGTGATTTTAACGTTTTATTTAAAGAGCTGGATCCTTATAAGTTCGCATGTATTTGAAACTCTTTATTCTGCATTTGCTTGTTTTGAATCATTTAAAAAGTTTATACAAAATGTTACCAAACCAATAATGAATTTTTCCTAATAATGTATTATTTAAAAGGTAACAAAATATTAAATAAGCAGCAATGCGCTATGTAAAAAGAACATGTTTAATCCATGCCCGATTTCAGTGTGATATTTTGTTATTTACACAATTAGTGAAAAATTATAATATAAAATGTTGAATTTTCGCAACATCACTTAAAGATTGAGTATTTACACCAAGACTATGACAATTAATAGCAAAAAATAAGCATTTCTATTGAATAAGTCTCAGGATTCAATATTGATAAACCCCTCTCTATATCGCACCTCGTTATAACGCGAATTCGAATATATCGCGCCTTGTATCATGTCTCCCAATTTTTACAATGTAATAAGTATAATATTTATCGTTATATCGCGCATTCGGTTATATCGTGGTTTTTTGCTTGTCTCCCGGGAAACGCGATATAAAGAGGGGTTGCTAATTATTTTCAAAATAAGTACTTTGTTAATTATTAATTACTTTTAATAATAGTGTCTACCACTATTTAAAAAAAATGATTCAAGTTCTTAAGTTTCGTATTAATGATTGCGTATTTTCTACATTAATTCCATTAGAAAATAGTACTAAAACTTACTCTTTGAAATATATTTATTACATTAAATATATTTGCTGATAGCATAGTTTAGTTATGCCTTTCAATTCCACACATAACGTATTCTCCGTCAATTCATCAAAGATTCACCCAACACAATGCTTATCCTAAGCCTATCATTCCTTCCCACATCCATTCCCGAAATCTCCCGTAATTAGTTCAATACGCATTCACACGTCAAGATCATGACAACCAATCGGATAACAAACATGCCACAATGGCGAGATTGATCTGTTGCAACAATGGCTTCCGACAACACCGTGGAATCCGGAATAATTCTTTAAGTAGCAAAAAAGGGCGGGAGAAGCGATAAATCATATTTCCATAACCGTATCAGCTGGTTTATATTAGCTGGATGCATAGAGTTAGAAAGTAGATGGAGATGTTTGGCATGAAACGAAGTGAAGCCATGAGAAAGTCGCCAAACAATCCTAGTAGTCCAAACAAACCACTTACTTTTTTTTAATGTGGCTAATTTGGGAAAAATTAATATATTGGAAATGAATAAAATAATCAAGAAAAACAGTAACCAAAGTAGCAAGGCTCAAAGAGATTGTTCAGGTAGGAACAGCCCGCTGGAGATTGAGAAAAATTATTCCTGGCTTCTCAGTAGAGCTTGCTCACTGCACACTGCACATCTAGCCTCTCATCTGTGCATCATGATTTAATCCACGATAGAAATAAGGTTGTCAGGATTCAGAGTGCCCTCTCCACAGATCCGGCACTCCATACAGTCCTGCAGAAACCATGTAGATCCCTACTCATCGATGTTCGATCATGCTAAAACGCTTCATTCTGTTCTTTAAAAATAAAAATAAAAGACTGTTTGTGCAGTTGTCGGTTGAAACACGAGATCTGAATTTACACAAGATGGTAGTAATTCCTTTCACATGTAACAAAAAGATGTTGTAACTATAGATGCTATTTAAGAGTCTGAAATCGCAGAGTCGATGCAGTAAGACTTACAAACTACACTGCATAATAGCACCAAATAGTCTGCTGAGAGCTTACTACAGAAGCAATCAATGGCTTCACTTGGCAAAACAGTTTTTGTATTGGTTTTCGCTCGACGTCATCTTCATCTTCCTCTTAACTCTATGGCTGGATGGCACAATAGGGACCCCCTGCATGAGGCAACCAATGAAAAATGGTGGAACATCCGTGGTTATTTTTCACTTTTACGGTACCTTGGAACTGGTTATTTGTAGGAATTTTGATTTATTTCGATGATATAGATGTCCCTTTCCTCCTCTACGGCAAATGTAAGAAAAGGTTTTGTCATTGCGCGAAAGCAAAACCTCCATTATATTAAATTTATTTCTTGTAATTATCGAAAGGAATTCTACAAGAACTAGCTAAACCAGTAATGATGGTGTTTTATTATTGCTCCAAAGAAATTTATTTGGATGTGTGACCTAAATTTAGCACTACTATCATGTTATTGAGTCATTTGTTTTGCATAAGTAAACATTAATATAACTTTCTATTCATTTTTACAAGTTTCCATCATTGTATTAATCGTATAAGTTACATTACTATAATACGCTTAATCTCTTTTAGAGCATTATACCTTCTCTTGAGTGCATCAATATCAATAAACTAAAGCTCTAAGTCGCTTAAGGACGGGCATTCATATGCAATTTGATCTTTATTGCATTACGCGTATTATGGTGCCTAAATATATAGGTTATTATGATATTACAGAGACAGACTAAAACGGGTTTTTTTTTCGATAGTAGCACTTAATTAACCCCTTAAGAACTATTCGTCATGGTTTGGTCGGCTATACGTCATCATTATAGGGGAAGGGTATGGTTTCGAGTTGTGTCCAAAACTATTAATTAAATTCAAAGAAATTGTGCCCTAATCTATTTGATTTTGTGTTGTAGGCGTATGTGTTATTTTAAAGGCTTACATGAGGAGCTCAGTGAAATGAAGAGCCTTAAACACCACGTGCTAAGTGACAAAAAAGTGAAAGAAAGAAAATTAGCTATAATTTTTTCCTTTGCACTTAGATACGTTAAAAAGGTTGAAGACATAGTTAACATGCTTAACTTGTTTGTGAAAAGGAAAAATCTTGTTATAATGGACAATTCCCATATTTTTTAAAAACTACTAAAAATACATTTTTTCGATAAAATAAACAACGCTGATTTCAAATATCTAGATTAAAATGTACAAAAAAAATTTTTATTAAATATTCAATGTTAAAAATCGTCAATTTTTAGTTCTTGTTTGAAACGTTCTGCTATTGGCTAAGCGATTGTGACGTACATGTACACCACGTAGGGTTCGTTAGCTACTTCAGTCATTGCGATTTTTCGATTCTCCCATGCTTTTTTAAGGTTCATTTTTGCTTTATAACTTTCTTTTGCCTTAATTTTCTATTCCTGTTTATTTTCTTTTAATATTTCTTTAATCATAAGTTGATTTAAAAAAAAATAATTTAAGAGATATATTTTAAAGGGATACGGTACCGCAAACATTTTAGTAATAATAACATAAAATTGTAAATTATAGTGTTTTTATGAATAGTGTTTACCCTAAATAATCATTTTAAAGCAATAAAAACATATATTTACAAGTTGTTTTCATTTTTTTAAGTCAAAATTTTGAATTTCTTTTTAAACTTTACTGTTTTTTCAAATTTGAAAGTAACTCCCTTAAACTTTTATAGCAATTTAAGCATTATATATCACGGGCATCGTAGCTTAGTGATAGCGTAAGCGATTCGTATTCATTTGGTCCCGGGTTCAAATCCCTTTTCGCGGTACAAATGTTTTTTTAAATTTTTTTTTTATTTCACACAAGAAGCTCATTGTTTTAAAGGTGTCCTGGATAGTTTACTCGGTTTTTTTTAATTGTTTTTCTGAAAGGTTATTTCTTTCTTGTTTTACCTATAGAATTACGTTATTATTGATAAAGTTTTCATAGTATTTTGTGCTGTTAAAATGTTCTAATTAAACACAGGTCATTCATAACAAAATGACCGTTTTTACAAAACACAATTTTCCTTGTCTGATAAAATATCATAATTTATTCGTCGGATTTTAGTATTACTCTTTTAATTCAAGTCATACATTAAAATAATATGAATAAAGGTACTACTATAGAAAGCAAAAAGTTGCCGTCCTGAATTTTCAGAAAATTGCTTAGTTTCGTCTGAACGTGTAAAAAGCGTGACATATTTTGTTTGCACAACTTTTAGTTTTAACCATCGGAATAAAGGAAAAATTGGAAAAAAAATATTGAACTTTTCAAAAATATTAATATTATTAACGTAGAAGTCTGTAAGTAAATTTTATTAACAATTTTTTTAGATATCCTAAGTTGCTACATTTGACATGTTATCCGTAGATATACTTTTAAAAAAAAACCCTAATAACTAATTTAAATTTGTGCGTTTGTGGCTCTGCATTTTTTCTTTACCATGTTTTACATGTAAATTTATATTTTTAAAGAATAGTTAAGTCAGTCCAAAATCCTATTAAAAACTGGTTCCTTTTTTTGGATCACGTCGCATGGCTGAAAACCATCGTTTTCCCTGTACCGATTCTGTTGGCAAGTTAAAATATATCTTTTCTCTTTTCTGTAGTCGTATTCGACACTAGGGAACTAAGCAGTAGCAATATGCCATTATTAAATAATAAATACAAACTTACTGCATTAAAGAAAACGAAAATATAAAGTTTTGAGAAACGATTTGTGAAATATACCGCCTAACGCTATACGCAACTGAGGAGATTTGGTCACGTGTGGTGTACATGTACGTCACAGTCGATTCCTCGCGGAACGTACTGTTTTTCGCGCGCTTTTAAAAACCCTAACTTTAAAATCAAATAAAAAAATAACTACGCATCGGAGAGCAAAAATTTTTTCTGCCCTTATTTTGTCTCACCTATTTACGTCGAATAAAAAAATAATAAAAAAATGTGGGAATTGTCCATTGAATAAGGGAATGACATAATCATTTTCACAAAATTCTTTTTTATTTTTTCATCGATGTCACTCATCATGTTCTTCCACTAAGTTCTTAAAATTCAATCAAACTAGCTAAAATTTCTTTTTAAAATTATTAATTTTTAAAATATTTTATTAAAAATATATACCCAACAATTCCCTAACAAGATAAAAACCACTCACAAAAACTAAACCTTTTAAAAATTCAGACCCTAGTGGATAATTTGATGTACCCTAGATACAAGGCATATTCTATTGATTCAAACCCCTTCCCCTCCCTATTTCACAATGGCGTCCCTTTAAGGGAGGAAAATATACATTATGCTGAGACCACGGGATTGTGACTTTAACAAAACGTCGTGTCGGGCCTGAATGGGCTCAGTATATCTTGAGTCCCCGGATTTCCCGGACAGGTTACCGGTAACAAAGACATACGCGGTCCGGCACTGCTAAGGGTGATTGGTGGCCCGGACTCGGCGGGTGTTTGGCGCGGGTTGTTTGGCCAGGGATAAGGAGGCCGATTTGTCTTCCGTTGAGGCTTAAATCACCTCTTGGATTGAAGGGAGGGTTGCCGTGTTTGGCGAGGGTTCGGCTATTTGGGGATTTTGTTGAACCCTTTCAGTCCCAATGATAATTTGGCATCATCATTTTAGAAAAAAAATTTCTGATCATCTATAGCTATTTTTGATATTAAAAAGAACATCATTCGATTCGTCAAACTCTTTTCTATTAGAAAATATTTTTTATTGATCCCAATAGATGTTAAGCCTATTATTTTTTTATAAAATTATGATGACTGAAAGGGTTAAGGCATTAAATGAAACAATATAAGCTAGGCTACCATTTGAGCATGCGCGATTATTTAGAAACGTTATCTTATTTACAGTCTTATTATAACTTCCGTTAAATTCTGGAACTTGCGTTCTGATTGTGAAGTCTGAATATCATCAGAATTTTCAGCAATGTCTGTAAAATTCAAAAGCTCTGTTGAAGATACAATTAACGCATGCACAATTTTCCCAAAAACCTTATTATGACGTCCGACAAATACTAGGAACTCGTATAGCATATTCGAAGCTATTTTAGTTTGAGCTGTACCTTGTTTCACACAGACCGAGCGACCAACAAACAATTTGACAAACATATAATTGCTTTAAAAAAAATTCTGAATTGACACACACCAAAACGTGTTGAAAACACAAAATCCCCATTTTTGGTTATAAAACTCATCACAATAACTGAAAAAAAGTGTCAATGGAAATATACAGGCTAAGCAAAGATATTTTGTCAATAAGGCCTTTCAAAATGTGTTCACATTTAAAAAAGCAGATCATTTGTGAAATAAGGCTGTTCGCAAAATTCAAAAGAGCTATATTTTAAATTAAAACACTGAAACCATTTTTATATTAAATGCGGTAGTTCATTGCGTTAAAAACAATTTTTCAAGAATATTTTAAAATGTAATGAGAGTTGATGAGCAAAAATAGACAAAAGAACAGTATGAAAATCTTGAGATTTAATTAATTTTCTAAAACAAATAACTCAAGACTGAAATTGTAAGTTAAACATACATTACCTATCAAATGAAATTTGTTGAATGTGTACTCTCTTCTGTCATAGAACTGTAAAATTAGTTTTTCTCAGTTGGTAAAAATAGAATAATCAGTTTAAAAAGCTTTCAATTACTGTTAGTTTCACGCCTGTAATTACAACCTTCTTTTGTGCCTAAATATTTATATATTAAATAATTACAACTGATGATTTCTAGAGTAGTTTAAGAAACATATAGTTTAAAACTTCTACTAGATAAATCATTTTTGAATGATCTTAAGGAAACAAAATAAAAATAACTATATACTGGACGAAGTTTTGCTTAAACGAAAGAGAAAATGTTCTCTTTCATCCTGTTTTCTCTTATGGTTTGAATAGTTGAAGTATTTTTACTTTGTAAATATACTAGTACAAGCTGGTATATATTTTTTGTTTGTTATCGCACTATTTTAATATTGAAGCATCTCCATGTATAAAGAAATGCTTTCTAACTAGTTTGATGTTTCATAAAATCTAAAATCTAAACTGTTAAAAATTTGGTGTTTCCGAACTTTAAAATAAAAATGTTTAACCGAGTACCAAAATTACGGTGAAACATTTTACCACACAGCCGTTGCAGCTATTGGGAGTCATGTTCTGTTAAAACCAATAGAAAAAGCTTTAACAGTGTAAAGCCAAAATATTTCGAAAAATTCTTTGTTTTTAAAATTCAATTCGTTATAGTTAATCCTTGCTTTTAATAACAACATATTTTCTGCAACTTTAGATTAATATGATACATAATATATTATCTGTTATAGCTTTTAATTACTTCTGAAATGAAAAAAAAAGTTTTCTTCTACTACTCTTCAGGAACATCTCAAATAACTTGGCGCTTTTAGGTTTTTGATTTTATATGTTGGCAACCCTGATAGTGAGGCGACCGACGTATGTTATGGTGATTTCCTTGAACGGGTGTTCGTCTATTAAGAAAAATCCGATAACCTTTGATATATGTCGGTGACTTATTCTTCCTTTGGGCGGTAGTTTGAAGTATACAATAGTTAGTTTCTCTTCTGATAAAATAAGTTGCACTAAACAAACTTTGTAAATTTAAAAATAATAGCACAATTCTGTTTGCTTTTTTATAAGATATTGATATTCCTTATTAATAACAAAATTATCATTGTAAAAATATTTTGTTACTAGTTTTTTTAAGAAGGTGGAATTTGTAAAAGCAAGAAAGTAATTGTTAGTGAAATTTTTGTAACAAATTTATGCAATATACGTGTTTATGTTTTGAGACAACACAAAGAAAACATTATTTTATTTAAATCTGGTTAGTAAACTGTTAAGTATAAGGCAAAATGTTAGGTTTTTTAAACATTCCAGCAAAATAAAATTTAAATAAATTTGTTAGCTTATATTGACACCAGTAATACATTAACGATTTAAGGTTTTATTGGTGAAAATAAATTCATAAGACTGTTAACTTATTTTTCTTATCCTTAAAAAAGTATTGAAATATTAATTATTGTAAACATTTATTTTCTATTTAAAAATTTTATTAATATATGTTTGAAGGCATATTCAAACAACCTTACCATTACGAGGAATAAGAAATTCAGTAATAGTTAAATAGAAAACTAAAGTTTGGTTTTCTCCCTTAAGTTACTATTTAAAGTTCCGTGGTTCAGTGATTATAAAAAAAATCATTCTAGTTATTCAAAAAAAATTATTATTATTTGTAAAAAAATTCTATACATAAAATGAAACAATATTTTGTTATTTTTTTTTATCATAAACCACTTCTAAATGTTATAATAATAATAATTCCTAAAATAATTTCTACTAAAAAATTGGTAATATGGATTTAAAAATCAATAAGGCATTGTTTTATTGTGTAAGACTAAATAATGAACAAAGTTACGGAACATAAAATTTTATTCTTTCGTACATTTGAACTACATACAATAAAGAAGTTTAACCCTTTCAATGCAAACGGTATTCTATATACAATTGTATATTATTAGAATGTGAATAACAAAAACACTTTTGCACATCAATGGCAGGGTTGAACTACATATCTTCAGTTTTATAAAGTCATTTAATAAATTTATTTTTTCTTAAAATTTGCACAAACACACAACAATTTAATTTTTGAAAAATTATAAAGCATTTAATAATTTGAGGCGTTTTCAATAACTAGTTCATCTTTTAGATGTTCATTTACAATGGTGTGTTTAATACAATTATCTAAAACATATAATATAATTAATTATTTGATATGAAAGACATAAAATGTAGACTACAAATCAGAATATTTTACTAAAAAAAGGATTCTAATAAACTATTAGAAATAAAATAAATTATGTAAATGGCAATTTTGTACAAATCACATCCATTTTTATAAAGTCTCTCTCGATAACCTTAAGGTAAAGGAAAATAAACTATTCTTTATGCATGTAAAGAGTTTATGATAGTGTTTCACTGTTTAAAAAATGTTTCAAGTGAAAATTCGTTTTGTTTTTTGGAAATGTTATTGGCAATCAAAATATTTCGTCCTTTTTCATTTCGCTTATGTCCTGAAGCTGTATGCACATGTTTTCATAAATCAAGAAATTTGTTAGTCATTTTTTTATAAAAGGGTAAGTTTATTGATGTATTTCAAACATCAATAAATGAAACTGTCTGAAAAGTCAACCTTTTTTTTATTCATCACTAATGATGTGGAACAGATGTTTAATTAAAAGTGCTTTTTCAAACTTCTTTGATAAAATAAAAAGGTTTTTTTTTAGCATTCTTCAGTTTCCCAAATTAGTAATCTTTACTCAGATAATAAACAAGTTATGTCTATGTTATGCTTTGCGATCACAGCTAGTTGTTATTTCCTTTCGTGGTCTCAGTAAGCATAATATACATATGAAATTTCTGTCATCGCCAGCACAAATAAACTCGCATTGCCCGCTTTTCGGAAATTCATGAGTCATAGATCTACATAGAATAAGACACAAGAATGTGTTTGGGAATTGTGATCTTGTGATCGATAGCAAAACATTTCTTCAGGTGTCCTCAACTATTAAATTGGCGTCTTTCGCAAGCGTCGATTCTGCGATTCCTGAAAACGTCGCAAAAGTAATTTAATAATCAGAACTGATTCTTCTCCTGTTAGACAACAAATTTACCGTTCAAAATGGAAACATTTTTTTTTCATCACCTGTTTGAAACACATTTTTGTTAAATGGATTCCATCAGATCTCCAGATAGGAGCCCATCAATTATTTGAAAATCATTGTCTTTCAACGATCGCAAATGGCATTTTTACATTGATGGCAATTTCTCTTTTGACGAAATAAACCACATAGTCGTTCAGTCTAAGAAGTTTTCCAAAGACACTTCATACGGAATCAGTAAGTTTACCAATGCTGCAGACTTTTTACTTGAAAATGGTTTCGCAAGCACATAGACATTTCGTTAAACTAAAGACTGACGAAAACAATCAACGTAATCTCCAATATCTCAGTCCTCAGACTATTCACATGGGCCACTTTTTCTAGATTGTAAAAAGCAACTTAATTCTGGACGAGTATGCGGTGTAAAGTACTTGGTTGTTACTTACAACAAATGTCAAGGATTTTGAGAAGTTTACTCAAAACAAACGCCCGTTTGCTTGTTCTTCGATCCAAACGAAAATAATAGGTGAGGTTTAAAAAACTTCATAGAAATCCTATTGTATTTTATGATGACATGCGTTGCACATCTGGCGCTTTTAGTTATCAACTTGGCATCATTGGCAACAAGTTAATTAGATGACGTGCTAAAAGTATGGCGTCCTTAGTTATCAATTTGGCATCATTGGCAACAAGTTTCATCCACCTGATTACATCATTATCAATATCTGGTCATCATTTATCAACACTGTTATCATCATTCATTAATGCTTCATCACTTTCTATCAATCCACTCACTCAATAATTTAGTAGACACAATCACATACCCGCAATTCACCTCAATCATCCGAATCCTCTCTATCCGTGAGCAGACCCACCGCCCTGCCCAGTCTCCTCAACTTGAAAACCACCTCCTCCTGGACCAGATTGAAGCACATCGCGATCAGGGCCATGCCTGTCAACAGGTACAGCGAACAGATGACCAGCTTCTCCTGGGTACCCTCGTCTGACACCACCGAGTCCCCTGGTACCAGGTCACCGAATCCTATAGTACTCAAGGTCACGAAACAGAAGTAGGAGCCGTCCAAGTAGTCCCATCCTTCCCAGACCGAGAATAGAGCAGCTCCTCCGCAGATGTAGCCGGCGATGATGGCCAGGCATAGGGTGATGGGCACGGTGACTCGGGGCTTGCGGTTGTAGTTCGGGGACAGGCTTTCGTCGTCCATGTCGTCTCTGACGTGGTCTGAGTTGAGTTTATTTCTGGAAAAAGAGAAATAATGAGTAAGGCTATCCAACCACGTAGAACGTAGATTAGATGGTTGAGGAACTAAGCAACATAACATCACACTAGTAGACCGATTTTGTGTTGTTAACCAATAATGGCTTGATTCTTCTTATCCCATAAAACGAGATCTAATTAAGATCTGTCGTTTTTAAAAAACCACAGTATCGGTCCACCAATATGACGTCAGGCTTCTTCGTTCGATGGTCTTCTAATATAGATAGTTTGGTTTAGCACGGGAAACATTGGTCTTCAGCTCAACCACAATATACGTTCTTTTTCTCAATTTTTTTCTTTTTCTCGATTATTGTTCTGGGCCCACGTGTCATCTAATACAATGCAGTGGGCTGAGCATACATGTCACTTAGGGAACTTAACCGGTGGATCAAAAATTTTCGTATGTAATTTGCAATTAAATGTAAGTTTGACATTTTCGTTGTACTTTCATAGAATTAATAATTATTTTTTTTTAATCTTAATTTCCTTAAAAAATTATTGTGCAAAAGGGAATACTCCTATTGCTGTGATAAAAAAAAAAACTCAAGCATGGTAACTTTCCTGGAGAAACTTATAAAACCAGTAATTCCAGGAGTACCGAGAGTTGTAACATTCGATTGCATTTTTTTTTATTACTACGTTGCTAGAGAAATGAAGAGTTGCATTTTTTGAATTAGAATATAAAAATTATCAAATAAGTGAACGAACGAATTTTATACAAATTGATGAAGAATTATGAGCAATATTCCTGAATTGATTAAATGGCTAAAAACTTTCAAACTAAGCATGAAATGAAGGAATCTTTGAAAAACATGAGTTAAGAAAAAACTGCATATGCATGAAATTTTTACAAACACTCTTTTCAGAAATGAATCGGAACAAAAATGATGCTAATGTATGTTCAGGATTTTTTTTGCTCAAATTTAGTGAAGAAAATATGATCAAAGAAAACGGAAACCACATATCGAATAAATTTATCGATTTTGTTCTCGATGTTGCTTTGTGCTTATGTGAGTGTCCGCTTCTGAAAAATCAAATAATAAAGAAATAATATTGAAATTCTTTAATTGGGTTTTTGTTTTCAAATGAAGAAACCCTTTATCTATGAAACAATATTTCTCTTTTTTAGTATTACACTACAGATGTACTTTGGAATAAAATTAAGTGTTTTTTTAGCAACGCAAAAAAAGTGCGGAAGCCTACTTCAAAGAGAAAACATGCTTATTTGCACCTTCTTTCCGCAAAACAAAATTATGTAAACTTAAAAAGAATATTTTCTTCAACAATTGCCAACTTATTTTATGTTTTTAAAAAGAGTATTGCCGTTAATTTTTAAAATTTGAATATGATTTTAAGAAAATTATTTATTGTACGAAAATAAACGACTTAAAAGTTTAAAATGTAAACCAAAGTTACTTGAAAATTTTATCATTAATTCGAAGATGTTAATGACATTTTTGTAAGGCAAAATTAATTAGTATATAAATATATACAATTTTATTAACATTTATATAGTATGACTGCGTTTAAACATCTAAAAAGATCAAATATTTTGCCCCAACAACCTGAATTACATAGACTGAGTATCTTACAGAAGGAAATAAATTGTCAGGCAGAAATTCATCAATCATTTATGAAGGATGGGCGATTCGTTAGTTATATATAGACCCTTTGCATTAGTTTTGTAATCCTAACTACGGTAAAAGTATTGCTTTGCTATGTAAGCTTTTTTTACTAGATATGAAAATAGTCAGAAACAAAATTTAAAAAAAAAACCTGAAAATATATTTAAGGTTTTTTTAATTATCAGTTGATAAAAATTAAAATTAGCTTTGTCAACTATCAATGATTATGCCATTCTTATATTTTTAAATTTGAACAACCAGATGATCTGTATTAATATAATTCATTTTTTCATGCGATATATATATTTTTTTATTTTCTCATAAAGTTGAAACAATTCTTCTGCTTATTTCAGCTTATCGCTGATGTTTTGGGAAAAACCGGCATAATCCGAAATGGTCATTTAACAGCAATATAGATCGGGTTTTAAGATCAATACAAACACGTAACAATTTGCCATTCCTGGTCGAAATTCTCCAATTATGTTTAATGTCTTATTTTGCAAATAGCCAACTGATGTGATTTTAATATGTATATTCTTTAATCGCTAATCCGAAATATTAGTGTTTGGTGGATTAAACCGTCTTAATGCTCAGTCGACTTTTATCTAAAGCCTTTGTTAAACCTATGTTCACATTCCTTTCATTACGTAGATAGAGACACGCTGTGAGGCTCCAACTGCAAAACTCACATTCTCAAATACGGGTACACTCTTAAAACAAAAGAGTGAAATCCACTCCAGTTAGAGAAGTGCATTTTCGACACTAGAAGGGAGTGAATATTATCTCATACTGAGTTAAAATCACTCGTTTGGAGTGATCCTGTTGGAGGTTTAACACACAACGGATCCACTCCAAAAGGAGAAGTGCATTTTCCAGACTGGAGGAGTGAAAATCAATCAGACTGAGTTAAAATCTCTCGTTTGTTTTAAGAGTGTACAATATAGGAGCCGGCTCTTTAAATGATAGTCTTTAACGAAAATTATGTAGGTGTGCTGTATCTATACCTATCAAGTTGAATGAAGTTGAACTGCAGTGTTTAGAAAATGCATGTGCTTTCTTTTCTTGATAGAATAAAATAACAAATTCAGACTATGGACCCTAAACTGTAGAACTATTATTGGCAGCTTTACTCCATAAAACTGTTTGACGCTTAGCTGCCTCCCGTTTTATGTAAGTAGTTAGGGCTAAAGGGTGGTCGCGCTTAGGGGCTATTGAGAGCTAAATATTTACTTTATGCAGTAACGTTACACAAGAGAAGAATTTTACTTCTCTTTCGAAACCCCCTCCCCTTAAATGTAACTCCATAAATTTACTCCAATAATAAGTATAACTTTATTCTGAATACCTGGAGACAGTATTGCTGCAACCGATTTAAGTTATTACGAAACTCGTTGTGTAACGTTACTTCATAAACTTGGTGTAACGTTACTCCATAAACTTAGTGCAACGTTACTCCATGAACTTGGTGTAACGTTACTCCATAAACTTGGTGTAATGTTACTCCATACACTTGGTGTAACGTTACTTCATAAACTTGGTGTAACGTTACTCCATAAACTTGGTGCAACGTTACTCCATAAACTTGGTGTAAATTTACTCCATAAATTTAGAGTAAAGCTACTCCATAAATTTAGAGTAAAGCTAAGCCATAAATTTGGTGTAATGTTCCTCCATCAATCTGCATTAGGGTTACGATAAAATTTTACAGTATACATCACAGCTGTACTTTGCATAATGAAAAGTACCCTTACCTGATGAGCGTCGACGAGTCCATGATCGAGTTGGCGGCCGCATTTGGCGACGTGGCCGACGCGTCCTGCAGCATGATGTGGTGTATCTGGTACTGCTCCAGGCTGGTCTGCTGGCGTCTCCTGCGGTGGTCGCCCAGCCGCTTCCGGTGGCAGATGCGGCCGTACACGAACTTGAAGCTCTTGGCCAGGATGTTGCCGATGTTGGTCAGGTAGAGGAACATGAGGGGGATGCCGAAGATGGCGTACACGATCGTCACCAGCTTGCCCCAGTTGGTCTTCGGGGCGATGTTGCCGTAGCCTGCGAAGAAATAGTTGAAATATAAGTTGATTATTGCGTACTATTTGCATTGAAACTCTCTTTTGGACGAGACATTTTTATTTTAGGACAACACAAAAAGTATCAGACAATTTACACGTAGAATTCTGGAGCTTTAGGACAAAGATGTTAAGCAGTCACATTTTTATCAAGTTCTGAGAAAAAACGTCGCCTATGCGAACGCCCAAATTTCACACATCCTTTTCACTTAAGTTTACAAAAACAAAATCAGTCATTACGAAAGATAATTATATACAAGAAATGTACGTCATTACAATTTGTGAATCATACAGAACTGTACACTCTTAAAACAAACGAGCGATTTTAACTCGGTCTGAATTAATTTCCACTCCTTTCGGAGTCGAAAATGCACTTCCCCTATAGGAGTGGATTTCACTCTTTTGTTTTGCTAAACCTCCAACAATCTTAACAACTAACGAGCGATTTTGAGGCGATTGAGGACGATTTAGGGCGATTACGAGCGATTTAAGAGTTAATTTTACTCCTTTCCAGTGTCGAAAATGCACTTCTCCTATAGGAGTGGATTTCACTCTTTTGTTTTAAGAGTGTAGGAGGTTTGCAGAAAAACCATTTCCAGATAGCGCTGCAAGTTCCCACGAGTTATCTAGCTAATCACTAATTCAGAAGTATAAAAGTTGAAGAAATCCATCTTTATCTTTGGGATTGTTTTGGTTGCAAAAAGGCTAGTGGAAGAACTAAGAAAAAAACCTAACAATTGAGGAAGATTTATGCAACTTTTACATAGTATGTAAAAGTCTTATTTCAAATCAGATCATAAATGTAATTGCTTGTAACTGACACCAACATCAAAATTCACTCGTCCAATAAAATAATCTCAGTTTTTCTTAATAACTTAAGTATTATAATAAGCGAGGTATTAATAATGGTTTATAATGATCCAAATAACCGATATCTTTTTTTTTATTTAAACCAATATTTCTATGCATGAAACTTCTTTTCTTATCAATTTTATTAAACATTATTTATTAAAAACTGCATTGATTATTAGAATTCTTACTTTATAGATTTTAATTAAGAAATTTTCAATTAGTGGTTAAATTATAAAAACAATTCCAAGTATGTCACCCAGCGTCAACAATATTTACATTGAATACTTTTATCAACAACTGTCATTTATTCTTCCACTCATTCTTATGCATTATCCCACTCTAAAACAAAATCCCTCCGTCATATCCGTATTCCAAAAAAGGTCTCAACTTCAATCAACAAAGCATCCCATAAATTAAAAACAAACTAAAAAAAAATGTCGGTCATCCATCGTCATCGAAAGCGGCTTCCATTAATTTACAAAGAAGGCCTAGATGGATTTAGCACAAGCTCTGGAGCCTTCCTGAATATGCCTTTCCAGAACTATTAACTGTGCTTTTTCTGAAGAATGATGGAAAATGGACATCCGCTGTATTTGGGAGGACTCAAGCAAATGTATTCTGTGTCTCTTTTGTGCGGCTGTTTTATTTTCTTTTTTTTTTTAAGGGAACTGCTTTACATCAACAAAAATATATGTGTCAGTGGAATGTTGCTTCAAGTAAATGATAAATGACCCATGGAAAATATATCAGTTTTGGGGAATGATTACTTTAGTCAAACTTTTGACCGTTAGAAGATTATTGATGGCAAGGAGTTTAGTTTATTTTGCAAAGAGCTCCGCTGAAATCGTAATAAAATTCCTTAAAACAATAACTTAAATCCTAAGTTTATTGATTAATAACGACACTTTTATTACAATGACAATTGCACCCTAAATGAGGCAAAAAATTTATCGAAGAATGCATAAAATAGGAAAATGCTACTTCTTCAGGACATTGGTTGTGAAGCACTTTAAATCCTAACAAGAGGTTAGACGGTTCAAATAGAGGCATTTACCTCTAAGATAACTATAGAAATTATTAAATTTGAGTAATTTTACTTCGTGTTTGAAAACAATTATAGGTTATAATATCGTATTTTTAATAAAATTTTCATTTGATTAATTTTTGACTTACGAAATTTTCAAACGCTTTTAACTGATAATTTAATTAATTTTTTATAAATTTCTTGTAAGAGGAATAACGAATGTGAAATGTACCAGAACCATTCATAGGATTTTGTGTTTATACTTGTTTAAATACTTTCTTTCGAAAAAATAATTTCTTTTTATTTTAAGATAAAAAAAATTCAGTATTTTAAGATAAAAAATTCAGTTCATTTTAAGATAAAAAATTCAGTTGATTTTAAGTGAAAATTCAGTTTATTTTTTTTATATATTTAAAGCTTAACAAGCATTAAAAGCTTTCTTTAAAACAGAGTAACACTATAAAATAAACAGCAAAAGTTCACCAACATAGCCACACAAAACACAATGTTAGCAACTCTTTACAACCCAAGCGGACAATCCTCTATTGCTACAACAAAACCTATTCCAAGTCCTACCAAGATCAAAACGGATCATGAAGCACATTACTACACTTTTGAGAACGTCTTATCTAGTCCCTGGACTATAGTAAACTGAGCCAGAAACCCAATCGAAATATAACGACCCCCCTGCTTACAAGGATCACTGGATGTACTAGTATCCTATCCCGTTGTGGATAGAGTCCTTGATTGTCAGTTTGTTTAGGATAAGACAAACACAATAATAATGAAGCAAATGACGTGGAACAGTATAATAGATATTTACTTGGAATGAATGCTGAATTGTTGGTCGAATTCGAATGAGCATTGGCTGTTTGATAAACTTTTAAAGGAAAGGGTTGAAAATATATTGTCCAATGAATTGTTGTGCTTAACTGGAAATTTACAAGACATTTTTCCAGTAAAATAATGTCATAACGGACCGTTGGACCCTTGATTGTCAGTTTGTTTAGGATGAGACAAACACAATAATAATGAAGCAAATGACGTGGAACAGTATAATAGATATTTATTTGGAATATATGCTGAATTGTTGGTCGAATTCAAATGTTCATTGGAATGAATTGTTGTGCTTTACGGAAAATGTACAAGACATTTTGCAATAAGTTCATAATGGACCATTGGATTGTTTCAGGTGGCAATTTTCTTACATTTTTCATTTTTAAATTTTGTTAGATCAAATCTTTAAAAATTTTAAACTATAGTTTGCTTTTTATAAAGGTAAAATGTTAACATGTTCAATTTATACTTATTAAACTTAATTTATGAAACATGAAACACAATTTTAAAAAAAAATGAAAATCTAAGCAAGTTTAAAAATTTTGAAATGGAAAATTATTTGGAGCAATAATAGTATTTCAAGTTATGTTTAGTATAAAGTTTCATATATAAAAGAAGAAATACACGCAATTAGATGAGAACCATATATTTACGAATAAAATAAGTTTTTAAAAAAGAATTGGGTGTGTTGAATACTTTTCACAGAGAAAGGCAACTTAAAAGTCATTGCCTGATAGCTGAAATCAATAGCTTAAAAATAACGACATTTTTAATTGATGTTTCTCTTAATATTTTAAGTAAAAAACTTTATTACGCAATTTTTTCAGCTGGATGAAAAATTATTTAATAATATACAAGCGACAACTCTCTATTTTTTTAGCCTCGTCAACATCAGATTATTTTTATTAATTAGGGCAAGGTAGGAAAGAATAATGCGGCCCGTTAACTAACTTTTACACAAGTCTATACAAAAAAATACTAATGATAAAAAAGACCGATCGTTTAATAAATTGGTAGGAGGCAAATCACCCTACAAAAAAAGTTCAGTTTAATAACATAAAAAATGCAGCGAATAACAAAAAAAAAGTTACTGCTACTCCCTAAAAATTTCAAATTAAAACTTCTTCTCTAGTCTCCAGTTTCAACCATCGCTTCGTCTCCAAACTCAAATATTTCTTTTGATCGAGCCAAAAAAAAAAAACAAAGCAAAAAACGAAACAACTCTTGTCTGTGAATTTCAATTTAGGAAGACGAAGGACTCGGATAGATATGACGGAAAACGTATTTCTAATTAGATTTTTACGTTTCATTCCCGTGATATTACCAGAACCTTTAATCATTTCTTGAGTCCATCTGATACGGGCAAGAGGGGTCGTTACATATAGCTATATATTTATATATTTAACTAACCCACAAATACGGTTACACCACTTTCTCTCTAAATGTAGAGTTATGAAACCAGCAAAAGAAATTATCTGTTTAGAGTTAAAGTGGTGTAGTTTTATTTGGGAATGAATCATTTTGCTTCTAAGCATCTCATTTGCAAAAAAGAAATGCTTGATTGAATTTGTGGATCTTTGCTCGTCTGCGTGTTCCCAATGTTCTTTTATTTAAGAAAAAATTGTTTGATCTCTGAAGAATTGTAATTGGGTTGTTTTTTTTTTAAGTGGGGAGCCTTAATTTATGATTTGCTGCTACCCTTCACACTCATTGCAAAAGGATGCTATAGGAGTCGTGCCATTTTTTTTGTTTATTTTTATGTATTTTTCTTATTAGAATGTTATAAAAAGATACAGTTTACATCTTTATACATTTTTTGGTCGTTTATAAAATGTGTCAACACAAAACCATGTAAAATTTTAAGAAATAATTGTATGCATTGTTTTTTTTTAAAGTTTTAACAAAAGTGTTTTTTCCAAATGCACTAAGTGAAAAAATGTAAATTTATCATGGGATTCTTGGAGTTTATAATATGTTATATTTATACAAAAATATAGCTTTTGGTGTACATTGCGTCGCATAAAAAGTATGCATTTACAAAATCGAAGTCTAGTCACATTATTCCATCCTGTTGTTGAATATTAATACATGTAAATCTGTGGAATCCCCTCAATCATTGTTGCACCATTAACAATATTTTTATAAATTGTTTAAACAAATTTTCAAAAAGGAAATGTAATGTATACGCACTACATTTGATTATTTAAGCTCCTCGAAAAAATATTCAGCATAAACACTTGATAACAACCGTTCTGAAGTCAATTTTACGTTAAAATACATTTGAATGCTTTTCGTAAGTACCTTAATGTTTTTGAATGTATCTTTATGCTCTATGTTTCACTTAACCATCGATACCAAGCTCTCCATTTGTACGTTTTCACGCATTATGCGTTTCTATTTTTAGTCCAAAACCTATATCTTATTAATCTATATTTTTCAATCGTTCTTTCCGTTTCAAAACGGAAAAAAAATCAAGCATTGAAGCCATGTTATTTCACATTCGAGTTAAACATTACTACTATACTTATTGCATTGTGTTGGAAGAAATATAAAAAGTAAAATTTCTAGCATTTGTTATTTAATTTAGTAGACATATTGCATATTTACAGATAACTTCCAGCAGGGAGGTTCAATAATAAAACTTCAAGCAACATTGTACTTCTTTCTCTACAACATTTATAAAATATTTACAGTTAACATTTCATAGGGAAGGAAATAACGATTTGGAAAATTCCTACTTTTTTACGATTTTAAGATGTACTACTTTTTTTCAGTTTCATTCTTATTTACAATATCTCCACTAGGAAATTTTTAAGACATAAGCGGCTATTACTTTTTCAAGAAAAGCAAAAGTATTTGATAATCCCGATTTATTTCGAGCGATATAATCTTCAGAAAAAAAATATCGAATTCGAGGAAACAAAGAACTCATTTTTTTCATTTTTTCAAACATAGTTCCAAACAGATAATAGAACACAAAACTGGTGTTAGTGACAACGACCGACAATTTAGGGACGGAAATAAAAAACGATATCCTTTTCACCAGGGACAAAAGGAAAAAAATATTTTTATACACGAAACTTTTTTTATTATTATTAAATTCATTTTGGTCTTTATCGTTTCATTTTTTTACGATTTGAAAATTATGTCATAAGCTTAATAAATACTTTTATACTATTATAAATGCTATGTTGTTTCATAAAAAAATAACTAGTTTCCTTAGGTAAAATTATATTAAGCATTTATTCGCCGTGGTTTTTAAACTGAGAAAAGACGAAAGTATTTTTTAATATATTGTGTTCTACTATAAATATTGTCTGCACTTTATCAAAAATGTGAAGATATTTATTCCTAGTGATTCAATATGTGCGCACATATAATTGAGTAAATTAGCTCAAGGCTTAAGAAATTATAGTGATTAATAATTCATTATGCCCAATTAAAGCACAGAATATTTGCTTATAAAGAATATTATATGTATCCTGGTATGAAAGAATAGTTCCTTTATTTTCTGCAGCAAAAGAATTAAAATTTAACTTATCAAAATAGTAGGATATATATTTGATAAAACATTTGGATAGTGGGTATGTATACTCTGGATTGTGTGCTTGATCAGATACCCGCTTATAAGCCATCGTCAATTAAGACAGACACAGAAAGAATTTTTACTGTCACAGAGAAAAGAAGTACACCCAGGGCGAAGGCGGGAATCGAACCAGCACCGTTACAGCGTGCAGACTGCTAGTATAATGGTCCAAACCTTTCGGCCATCCGAGCCCCTTTTTATAGTAAAAAACACTCTTGTTTATACTCAAATAGATATTGGGCTATGACCCCTATTCATTATCACTCGCCAAATCTCGATGTATCATTATTAATGAATTTAATTGTATTTTAAAAAAGTACATGTAATTATTGTATCGATATTTTTTTAAAACCTTTTTTGAACTTTTTTATTTATATTCTATTTTCAAGCATTTGAGCCACTAGTCCCTTCCAGATTTGAAGCCATTTCATCAACTTCTTATCTCTTATTTGGTTTTTCAGAGGTGTTGGATTACGCTCTACTAGTATTGGATGGCAAGCTTCCAAATGAATGTTTTGCCAAAATGCAATCATTGGAAAAACATACTCACCTTTCAAAAATCGATACTCAATTTCCAAAATTAGGAAGTATTACTGGACAATAGTTTTTATAAGAATAAATAGAGTGGTTTTAAATGTGTTAAGCATTGAAAAAGCAAAAGATATATATATATTTACAAGTAATATATAAAATATTAGGAAAAACTATTACGGAGTCACAATTGCTGTATGGTGTCCATTTTTTACCCAAGTCTTATATATTTTGTCTAAAGAAACTTCTATTAAACACAATTCAACTATTTTATCATTCCTGTCATTTTTTCTGTCTTTTTCATTTTTTTAAGCTACCCAAAAATTGAATATTTAAACTTAGCTTTTTATTTTCAAGGTTAAAAAAAACAAACATTAATACTACTATGAAGCGAAAAAAGATTTTGTTATAACTTACTATCTTTAAATGAATTAATGTAGCTCCTTTTCAAATTAGTTTTTAATTGAATTTGAAGCAAAAATCAATGGAAACGCTAAACGAATCGTTAAAAACAAATAAACCAGTCAAATAACGAAAAATTATACACGATATTTTAATTTAAAGCACCTTCTAGTACTTAATGTTAAATTTTGTTTTAAGCCTTTAGTGAATTTGTGTTGAAAAACAAATGGAGCTTGAAAAATAATAAATAATAAATATTTTAAAATTAGTATTTTGAGTGAAAAATACTTATTAACCAATATTTTAATTTAAAATCTTACACCATAATGAAAATATAGTTATTAAATTTTAATGCTGTTATCAAACATGTTACATTTTAGTCATAAAAAACTGCTTAATTTTTAACTTTCATAAAATTCCTTCGTATTTTCTTTGGCAATAAAAAATACGAACTATTTAACCATACTAAAATGCCATTCCATACAAAAATGAAGCCTTTTACACTAGCCTGTTTACGAATTGAAGAGAACAATGCATAAATTTGTTTTTATATTGTAGAGTTATGGTGGCATTTACATTTGTCGCATTGCATTCACTGGCGCATTGAGACAGAAAAAATATTCATTTTCATAGAAAAGGGCCTTTCCACTTTTTTATACTTGGTTTCATTAACATATGTGAAAACAAAATCTTGTTGGTAGCCTTACAGCAACGTAATAAATATATGAACAAGATCAGATATTCATTAAATCATCTTTCTGCAACAACAACAAAAAGAAACTTTTAGTGTGTTTTTCTTTATTATAGAAGCATTAATTTAATTGTTGTTAACATATTATAAGCTTTAAAAAGTTTACTTGATAAATTACTTCAAAATCTAACTACTTCATTTCAGGTATTTTTGCACTATGCTAGTTTTTATAATTCTAAGCGCGAGATATTTTATAAATTTATACAAGTGTATGCATTAAAAATTGCAAATAAAATACAGTCATTTTTATACATTCAATTGGAGTAAAGTTATGAGGTCAGTTATAAACGTTGCTCACCGTTCTCTGAACAAGCACACAAGCTGAAATATACATGTACCTACCATACCATACCATACCATACCATACCATACCATACCATACCATACCATACGTTGCTCTGTTCAAAGTTTCCGTCCTTCCTGCATGCCTGCTTTAACTACGCGACAATATTCCCCAAATAATGTATTTTATTTTATTCACTTAAAAACCTACTAATAAATATTCGCAATTTAACTAAAATCATTAAATTGAAAAGTTTAATTAAAAAAAACTTTATTAAAATCTTAATTTGGTTTTTAATATACCAAAGGGAAAACGACGCTAAAAGAAGAAATAGTCGAAATTTATATAAATTATTCTCAGCAATTTAGAAATTGCCTATATTTAATTATAAAAATAGAAGTGACATATTAAGAAATATTGAATATTTTTTTAATGAATTAGATATTTTTGCAAATTGCATAGTATTTTAAATCGTCATGCATTTTGCTTATTAAATGGTTAAATGAAAATCCCACGAAACAGAAGATTTTGACAGGAAATAAAATTTGAGTAAATTAAAAATAGATATTTATTTTAGCAAAATATTTAAAACCATCGAACTTTAAATCGTGATTCACAATCAATTCTAAAAATATAACTATTTTTTTACTCTATTAAAGAATAGTATTCAAAGTCTAGAGACGAATACAATTATGGTCGACAAATAATGTGAATAAATTTAAAAGTTTTTAAACTCTTTATGCTTACAAATCAAAAAGCTGAAATTTCCCGCAGGCTGTTTATTTCATTTTATAAAATAAAATGCCTTTGCACACTAATTAAAACAAGTAATAAAAATAAGATTACGTCGACGTTTTCGTTATGCATAAGAAATTGTAATTTCGTTCCAAAGAATGAAATTTTAAATTAAATTACGAAAGTCCTGCAGTAGTTGATTATAAAACTGTTCTGAGCTATTCAGTAACAATTTCCACTTTAAATTTTATTTGAAAATAGTTTATCAGAAAGAAGGAAAATGTGTCGTCAATATCAACTAACAATAAAAACCACAATCTTTATTATCGTAAATTGCTGTACTTTTTGGCGGATGCGTTATTATTATGCAATTTATAATAATAAAAATGTAAATATGTGTGTTTGTTTTTGTGGAACATGGCCAATAGACCTTTATGTTCTGAACTTAATTACTTATATTCATTTCTGTTATTTATGTGATATGATAATTGTTATATGATACGAACATTGTTTATAATATTTATGATCAAGTAAAATTTAAAATCAAGTCATTATTATTTTATTTTTTAAAGTAAAAGCTGCATATAAACATTTGTAGTCTTCAAAATCGAAATAAAGTTTTCAAAAAACATTTCAGTTATTTTATTGTATGCACAAAATTTGAATTTTTCACCGAGTTAATAGAATTTTAGTTACAAACAAGAAACGTTTGCAGCGTATTTAATGTTAAATTTTCTCCCTTTATTTTTAAATAGCATTCACAACTTTGCAATTTTTTTAAAATACTAATGATAGTCAAGGTAAAATTGACCTATTATTTTGAATTTATTGAATCTAAAAACTTCCAAATGAACTTAAATACCAACTCACAATGCCAAAATAAAATACTGTTTTTCTGCGCCATTTAACTTCTTTAATTTCAACACAGAAATTTTCCGGACCATTTACTAAATAAAAATATTTTTCAGCGAAGGGAAATGGATTGAAATACATAAATTATGACTTAATACATAGTTAATACCAATGGCACGTTTATACTTTAATATCGAGAGTAAAAATGAAATTTAATCCTCCAATAAAATGAGGCTCTTTTCCAAACCTTGAAAATAAAAATATTCATAAACTATCTTAACAAAATGTTAGTTCTAAATATAAACGATAAACGACAAAATAGAGCTTCTAAGGGTAATTTAGCATATTCGATATATTACTTAAAGAGCAAAAACAATTTTCGTAAAAAAAATAAACAAAAAGATCTAAATATCTTAATAATTACTTTTCCCCTTTTAGTTGATAAAAACATCACAGAAAAAATACAAATAAATACAAAACCTTTTACCCTAACCCTCCCCCCTCCTCCCACTACCCCTAATGACGTCAAGCATTCAAAGAGGGTCAACCACTCAATCATATTCTTTTCTCGTTTGGCAACAGGCCCGTGGCTGTTCCACGACCAGAACTACGCAAAATAGTTCCACAGTGTTTATCTTTTGGCAGCAATCATAGGTTTTTTTCGTTTGCGTAGAATATGTTATAATATATATGAATAAATGCAGATTTTTTTGTAAAAAAAATAAATACAATAATTATGGCATATTTTCTTTTACAAAAAGTTATTGACCTTTAGGAATTGTGCCACTTATTTTTTTGGTAAACTAATTTAAAAAATTAGAATAATGTAGCATTTTTACGGGGTATTTGTTTCATTTTTTTTTAAATACTGGAATTTATTTTTCTTTCAAATGGCTACAAATGAAAAGTTACAATTAACTTTTTAAGCTATTTGAAGCTATTTTTTAAGCTTTTTAAGCTATACTGTGTCTGTTTTCTAGCAGTAATTTGAAATGAAGCATGATTAAATTTCATAAATTACAGATGAAACATGTGTATACATTTTCTTTAAGAATTTCAATTACATATTTGTTAGCAGAAATTAAATACTTAAATTATATATAATTAAATTATAAATTAAATTAAATATCCATAATTTAATATTTTTTAATATAATCTTAACACATACTGTAAATTAAACGAAAAAAATTTAAAAATATTTTTGCAAACACAAATTAAATTATATCATTTAATTCCATTTAATTAAAATATGTGGTGCAAATACAAATTCACAAATAAATTGCCCTGAGCCACACTGTTGTAAATTTAAAAGTGTAATGCTACTGAGGTTTAGAATCCTATTTATAAGTGAATAAATTTATTAAATATATTTTAGTGACAGTCTTGAACTGTATAGATAATAAATGCATCCCCAATTTAAAAATGATTATTCATTAGATCAAGAATATAAAACTAAATAGAATATTGACAATGATATCCTACAATGAAATTTCCAATTTTATCAAATAAACTTGAAGTTATCAGCGGACAATATAATTTTATAGGAATAATGAGTTAAGATTATATCTATATGACACAAAAATATAACAGAAAGTTTCCGGTAGTGAAATGCTACGGAAACAATATGCTGATTGCTGATAGATTTTCTAGCTACAAAGCAATAAAAAATTCTTACATAATAGATATTTTCTCGATTGTTAGGTACATAAAATAAAATAATAAACCCGTGACCAGGTAGGGTAAGGGTAAGTACAATATATTCCGGCTCATGCGTTTGATTAGAGACCCACTAAGGAAGCCTTCGTCAAATAAGACACAGAAAGAAATTTTACTGTTACAAATAATGGAATATACACCCAGGGAGGAGGCGGGAATCGAACCCGCACCCGTTACAGCGCACAGATACTGCTAGCGTAATGGACCAAACCACTCGACCATCCGGGCCCCTTGACCAGGTATACGAACCTTTGTTTTTAACATATTAGCTAAGTGTACCGACCATTGCACTGCAGCATCCAGGGATGTATTTTATATATTCTCTTTCAAATAATCTGTTCTCAACAGGTGTAATCTGCATTATTGATCATGGATTTTATTTATTTAAAGAGAAAATGTGTAATTTTGCAAATTGTAATGCAATTTACAGTAAAATCTAATAGTTTTAGAAAGAGTTATAGTCAGAACTTTTCACTATGAAATATTTTGTGTTCTAACAGACCCACGAAATTCATTGGTGCATACATATCGTACTCTACTTATACATCGGGGTTATATCGAGGGGCCTCCTAGAAGAAGACAGAACGATTTAGGCAAGGAAGAGCTACTATTAAAAAATGTTTGAGACAATATACCCACCATTAAAATTCACCTAAATATTGCAAATTATCAGTAGCCTTGACAAGCTCAGATATAAATGCACCCTTGAATTAAAACCACAAGACTACGTCAGTTAAACGAATAGTTGAGTTATGATAGAAACTTCTCGACGGTATTTGCTGTACGTGATCATATTTCAACTAAAACAATTCGATGCATTTTACTACGCACTTTTTAATTAGACTTCAAAAAGTAAGGTTGTGTAATTTTTGGCTGCCGAGCTTCAGCTCTGGCCCTCATCCTTTTTAAAATGATTTCTTTTCAATTATTATAATATCCGGATGTCAGAACTATCCCCTATTTAAAATGAGCTAGATAATAATTATCCTCTCACGTTTAGTAGAAGTCATTCTATTAAATGTATTATGAATTTTAACATATTAGCAATCAATATTATCGCCGGCCCATCAGCGCAACGGTTAGTGTACTAGCCTTTGGAGCTGCTGGACTCGGGTTCGAATCCCGGTAAAGGCATGGATGTTTGTGCTTGTCAATAAATGTTGTTATTTGTCTAAGTGTTTGTGTCGTCCTTCTTTGTGTGTCTCTTGTGACTGTCTCTTCTGGCGAGCTGGGTGATGGGCTATAAAGCCTACACTCCCCCTTCTAGAGGGGAGCAATCACTGGCATTTGTCATGTGTCAATCAATATTATCACAATATCTAACGTTGAGTGCATTCAGTTCATTAAAAATCTAACTAAAACAAAAAAAATGCTGGTCTTATCGGTTTCATAGACACAAATCTTACGAGTTTCATATAACACGTAACTTTTCCTTGCACCAGAAGTTTAAAACCCATCACTCGTCTTCTCAGCGAGGATTTCGATTTAGGTATTCCCCCTCATTCATTTTCTCAAGCCGTCCATTCCTTCCTGCATCCTTTTGTTTCGTCTTTCCTGCGTTACTTGGCCGAATGCCATTGCTGGAAGCTAATCTCGAAGTCTACCCAACCAAATGATGGGGAAGTAATAATAATAATATGTTATATGAGTTTGTCAAAGATGTAAGAAACACTTAGCTATTTTTAGGTGTGAAAATCAATACCCGGGTAAAAAAAAAGTGTGGTATGGCATGGTATGGTACATATATATTCCATCTTATGTGCTTGTTCAGAGAACCGCTTATAAGCTTTCGTCAAGTGGGACAGACACAGAAAGAATTTTTTACAGTCACAAAGAAAGGAATAACACATAGACAAATAACAACATTTATGGACGGTCACAAACATCCATTCCTAACCGGGATTAGAGCCCTACCCCAGAAGCTCGAAAGGCTAGTGTCCTAACGATTGAGCCACCAGGGCGGCCTAGTAATGGGTAACTTAACTGATTACGGCTGCCTATTTCTAACTTCCTCTAGGAGCTTTAACACAGCCAATCACGCTTCGTAATTTAGAACCCTGGTCAAGTGACGAAGTCGACACATGGGCGGGCATAAAAAGTTTATGTTTGAATCAGTTTCTCTTGAATGACTGAACTCTCTTATAGTTTTAAAACGTAATCTTGAATTTAAAACTTATATCAAAATATTCTAGAAAGACTTTAAGTTGTAGAAAAATAAAGTTTATCCTTTGGCAATGTACCCATACTATTCCATTAATCAAACTGTTCTACATCTCTAACATAGCGCAAGTTACAACATGATCATAAATCAGGATTTATGTGCAAAAGCCACTTGAAAATTCAGGTACATTTAGAGACAATACAACATCGCTAAATTATGAAAATGAAACATTTATGCTCGAATCTAGATACTTTTGAACAATCACTGCTATGGTTAAATTCGACACATTCCAGTAAAAGTTTAATATTAACAACTGAATCAACATAATCTGTCAATCAATTAAAATAAAGTCATTTTTTACTTGGCAGTGCTTCACTTTTCATCCACGTTTATCTTTTGAAATTACAACAAAATGAAGATCAGCATGGTTAATCAATACTTTTCTATTAAGGAACAGAAATAAAATGTGCATTTAAATCACAACAGATGTAATAATCATTTTATTCCTTCAAGCTCAAATGTTTTGCAAATGACTTTCAATGGACGATTCTTACGAGGCGGAGCGTAGTTTATTTGTGAGAAAAGACAATATTTGACATATAACTGTGCCATTTTAAATGAATTAACTGCCTGGTGGCTCGCCTGTGAAGTTTTGATAACGTGTGACGTTTCTGTGACGTCATTGTAGGCGTTTCCGTTCCAGTTATTCATTACCGAAGCATATGCATGTAATAGAATAACATCTATTACACAAGAGAGTATAATTCTTAATTAGTTAATTTAGAAAGAAACAAATATTGGACGTCCAAAGGTGATTTATTGTAAAGAAGGCATTTGTAGAGAACGGGGTCGGAGCCGAAGCTCGGCCCGCCAGAAAGCACTACATCTGTACCTTAAGACTTGATGTAATTTCCACTTACAACTATGTCTAACAAGAAGAATGAATAAGGGAAGACAGAAGCAAAAGTAAAACGAAATGCTACAGGGAAAGGGATGGGACTTCGGGTTTCACTCCTTCTACTTGTAGGGTTCGAAGTAACTAGTTGATATGGGTGTCGCGTTGGCCTACATTTTCAGAGCTTTTGTTTTTATATTTTACGTCTTTAGAAAGTAGAAGGAAAATAGATTAAAGTTATTCTAACCATTTATATTCGAATGAGGGGATTTTCTAAAATATTTTAATTAAATGGTGATCTTATAAATATTTTAAAGAGGATTGATTGCATCACGGTTGAAGATGAATGAGCTACAGAAGCACATTGTAAATTAGACAGACTTTCTGAAAAATATTTTTTAATAGTTAGTATCCAATAGTATTCGACAAGAGCATGCATTATATAATAAAAAATTATTATTGAATTAAAAAACACAAGTTATATAAGCTGGTTAAAATATTATCTTTTGTTTTTATTATCATTTTTAAAAATTAGTGGTTTAAAAGTCAGTGTTTTAGTAACGAAGATGAAATTTTCCTTCTAATCTAAATGATTAAAAATAATCTAGCGCACTGTCAACTATTAATGTTTATAATGAGCGAACATTTGTAATGTTTTTTTTTTGTATTGTAAATGGTTTTGAATTCTTTATGATTTATGCTTTTAGGAATCTAATTTTCACTTGATCACTTTGACAGTTATTTTTTTCGTTTTTATTTGTATTCCATCAGTTTGTAATAGCCGATCTATCAATAATCAATATCACCTGGTCATATGAAAAAAAGTATGGAATTTAATTTCTTTTCAAAGCAAATAACTTCTAAAGTGGTCTGACAGTAACAAACTGTTCTGTAGTGATCTTAATCCCAAAATACATGATTGTACTATTATGTGTGTTTTGGGATAAAGAAATAAGAAATTTTATTGGTATTGAAAACTGAATAATAATACTTGATTCTTCAATACTTACAAACAATAGAATCAAAGCAATGAATTTAACGTCAAATAGATAAAACTTCCATTATTATTAAAAACTTACAAACAAAAGCATCAAAGCAATAAAAATTGCAAACAAAAGTTATCGTTATTTATAAAACCCTTTCAAAAATAATATCAAAGCAATAAATATTATAAAAAAAATCTGCTGTTCTAAAACACTTGAAAATTGCAGAAAATAAAATTTCCGTTATTCTAAAACACACACAAACATTAATGTCAAAGTAATAAAAATTACAGATAATTGTTATAAATCACTTTCAAAAATTATATCAAGGCAATAAAAATTGCAAACAAAATAAAATTTCCGTCATTCTAAAACACTTACAAGCAATAATATCAGAGAAACAGAAATTACAAAAAAAAAATTCCTTTATTGTAAAGCAGTATGTCAAAGCAGTATACCAAAGCAATAAAAATTACAAAATAAAGTTTCTGTTATTCTAAAACACTTACAAACAACTCGGTGTTTTAGGCAAATAATTTAAATTGCAAAAAAAAACTTCTTTATTAAAACACTTTCAAACAATAATATCTATAAAGCAATAAAAATTTCAGAAATTTAAATTTCCGCTATTCTAAAACACTTACAGACGATAATATCAAATCAATAAAAATTACCAAACAAAATCTGCTATTCAAAAACACAAAAAAATATTAAAGCAATAAAAATTACAAAAAAGGTAGTTTCCGTTATTCTAAAACTCTTACAAATGACTCAATTTCTTGGAGCTTATTCCACGCAACATAGCAACTCTGTGTACATGCCTCAAGTGTTAATTCACGCTCATCCATATTTCAATGCTTTTCATTCGCCACGGTGCTTTGTTCGGGGCCTTTCGCTCTTTGTTTTAGGCAAATAATTTAGGTTGAAAAGAAATTCCTTTTTTAAACACTTTCTAACGAAAATATCAAAGCAATAAAAATTGCAGACAATTTAATTTTCGTTATTCTAAAACACTTAAAAACAATAATACAGAAGTAATAAAAATTACACAAAGAAATCTGCTATTATAAAGCACTAACAAAAAATATCAAAGCAATAAAAATTACTAAAAAGTGAAGTTTCCGTTATTCTAAAACACTTACAAACAACTCCATTTCTTGGAGTTTATTCCACGCAACATGGCAACTCTGTGTACGTGCCTCAAGTGTTGCCATTCACGTTTATCCATATTTCAGTGCTTTTCATTCCCCACGGTGCTTTGTTCGGGGCCTTTCGCTCGGTGTTTTAGGCAGAAGGGAAGGTCCAGGGCATCGAAAGGTTCGAGAAAGTTCCACGGCGATAACAAATAAAAAGAAGCAAACAACCCCAGCAAAATAATCAAAAGTAAAAGTTTTCAAGAAAAAAAGAAGCAGAAATTGTTGAGGAAATATTGAGCTCAGAAGGGAAAAGATGTAAACTGAGAAATACAGGGAGGCCGAAAGGGAAGAAGCATTTTTCTCCCCCGAAATGTTGAGAGGTTGAAAAATTGTTTTTCTTGGAGGAGCGAAGCAGAATAAAATAAAAGCAGGGGTGGACGTGATGGAAACACAGAAAAGAATGATGACGAACGGCCGCCCGGAGTAGAGAGAAAGAATCCGAGAAGAAAAGAGTACACACATAAAAAGAAACAGAAATATATATATTTCTATATTTCCTCGATGCAAAATCGTGAAAGTGAAATATAAAATGTATTTCGGATTCTTTTTCTGATGAATTTTTTATCATATCCCATGCCTTGATGTGAAGTTAAGAGTGGGCCCCAACAGCGTGGTGTATGGGGCGCGAGAGCATTTTTCAAATTCATACCGTTCCATCTCCTCCTTCCGTTTCTTGCTATTGACCAGGGGACTCCAAAAGTTTTAATTCGGGTCCGCTTTGGATTTTTTTTTTAAATCTTAGTTTCATGGTGTAAGAGTTACATATGCTGCTACGGAAATAATAAAAATGCTGACTCAAAGCAATAATATAAGGCAATGTAGCATTTTTACTGCTCAAACTTCTGAGAAATTAGCAAATTGACTGGAGTGTAAACATTTTTCAATGCATGATACTAAAATTTAAATTTTTAACTAAAATTAATTTTCAAAATTTTATTTCGGTAGCAGATGGGGTAGATTTTAAAATTTAATAAAATTATAAAATTTATGAACTTAAATATGTGTGTCTCTGGAAAACCTGACAGTCAGATGAAGGGTTTATAATTGAAGAGTACACGGGAAAAACCAAATTGATTTTGCAGAGAAGTTTTCTTAATAGGCCACTTTGGCGATAATAACGAGTGATCGCCTAAACTTGTGTAAGGAAACCAGTTCCTACCATAGATATCATAGTTAAAGTAATAGAGTGGCAGATCACGTGACCTCCAATGCTAACGACGGGCCGCGCAAGGAGCTCCCAGAAGAGCCCCAATGAAGTCAGTGTTACAGGTCACGTGATATGCCCAGCTAATACTTCAACTACTATCTCTGTGGTTCCTAGATACCAAGATTCGGGCGATTGGCGATCCCAACGCTTGGACCAAGCGAAGAAGAAAGAGAGAAACCGGTTTTCTGCCGCGAAGCAGACAATTGCGGGCGTCCGCCTAATAAATCAATCTGTTATTCACGTGTACTCTTCAATTAACTTTTCATTTAACTAATTTTTTTACTTATAATTTTTGACAGTTACTTATGATTGAAATGAATTATTAATAAATATATTTTGTTAGGAATTTCCATTCGAACTTAAAATTTTCAAGCAAACAGGCAAATTATGAGGCAAGTTAGTGTACTAATTTCTAAAACAGTTGTCACCCGTTAATGATATTATATTCGAATAACAAAAAATACATTAAAATTGTTTCAAAATGATCTCTCTGAGTGTATATTAAAATAGGTTTAAAACTTAGGTTTTTCATTTTCGTAAGTAAGTAATAAATAATCTATCGACCATGACATGACATGACAGTGATTGCGCCCTCTAGAAGGGAGAGTGTAGGCTTTATAGCCCATTACCCAGCTCGCAAGAAGAGACAGTCACAAGAGAAACACAAAGAAGGACGACACAAACACATAGACAAATAACAACATTTATTGACGGTCACAAACATCCATGCCTGACCGGGATTCGAGCCCGACCCCAGCAGTTCCAAAGGCCAGCGTGCTAACGATTGAGCCATCGGGGCGGCTCTATCGACCATACTGTGCCCAAAAAGGCCGGATAAAAATCATTGGGAGTCAACCGTTTAGAGACCCCTATAAAAGTGAGTATGAGATATATGTTCTGTGAAAATCCCTATGTTTATATTGCGCCAAGATGCTTCCGTGAAAAATGGGTCTATCGTTTCTTCTACTATGGATTTATTTCTCTCTCACGATGCAGACTTAAGTTTAGGGAAGAATATGCTGAAACACTTTATCATTATTCCTCTGCAAATGAAAACTTAAGTAAAAAAAATACCGTATTGGTTTTCTTCTGATTACTGAAAATATAGCTTGAGGCCCTGTTAAAATATCATTGATACTGATGAATATAAATATATAATATAGTTAATTAAGTGTTTAAGTGATAGGTAACCGTAGGCATTCTAAAATATTTGTTATATAGTAGAAAATAGATAAACGAAAAAGGTTTATTTCGAAAAAATATTGTGATAATAATAACTCTTCACTTAATTCTAATAAAAATATTATGTTTACCTTCTAATGAAAATTTTCCTTAAAATTTTGGTTTGCATTTGATATTTTGCTTTTAAATTAATAAAAAAAAACTTGTGAAGAAAACAAAATTTTAATTATTCTTTGAATCAATACGAAAATATTGTTTTACAAATATGCTATAAATCTTTACCCTAATCTAACCATTATATTAAGTCAGTATTAATCTATATCTACCATCAATGGAAACATTTTGTTTTGTTTTATAACCGTTGACACTAGAAATGAAAGCATCCGACAGAACATACATAACATAGTAATAGTTTATTTCGAATAAATAAATTCATAATCAAGCAATTTATTTGATTGCTGTAACAATTACAACCGCACATTTAGTGTTATCTAAATTAAAGCCACAAAAGTTAGTTTCAAGAAAAAATTTCTGATAAATGAGAAATCCCATTTAGATCCCAGTCTCGCCCCATTTAAGCGAATGAAAATAAAACCCGAAAAATAAAACTAGCTACAACCTTTTTGATTTAAAACTTATTAAACTGGGACCATTTCCTCGAAGCTATATCACGACTCGATCATAAGTCTATATATCCCATCAAACACCCCCTCCCCCAAACACCCCCAGCTTCTTATCTAACTCCTACTTATCCAACGTACTTAATAGCCACAAGACGTTTACGTCATTTATAGCAGCAAGAAAAAAAATTTAAAGTTCATCTTTTTGAACTAAATTTCACCTCGTTTTTTTTAACACCTCATATCCGAAGGTACTAAGTTTCTTTTTTTCTTTCAGTTTTTTTTTATGTATCTTAAAAGTTCGAGGCTGGAGATTTGAGCCGGTTTATCGCTTTTTTTGATTATCTGATTTGAAGGGCGAGGGAGGAATTTTACGACACTTTTTAAGGAGCCTCGAACGTGACATAATTCCTGTATCGTCCTTGATGTATGCTGCTGTAATCGAGTTAGAGGGGGTGATGTTGGCAGGAGAGTTAAGTTTCTGTCTCTTTTTTTGTATTTTAAAGGTGCTTTAAAAAAAGTGTGAACTTTGTAACAGAACTGTTTTAAACTCAAGGAAATAGCGTTTTTTTTTTATTTGGAATGGATACAGCCAAAAAAGAGCTAATGACAGTCTTGTATAGAATGATTTTCTATTTGATGATTGAATACTTAACCTTTCAAAAAATTTACATCTTTAGCATTTAATAAATTAAGGCGTGTGTTGATTTGTTGCTTTATTTGTTGAAACTTATCTGCAACAATGAAGAATATAAAAAATAATCAATATTTTAATCCATAATGTACAAGTATCATAAATGAAGTAATTCGGTAAATCGAAGTAATTCAGCAGTACGTTTACAGTCATAAACTTAAACGTGACATAATTCCTGTATCGTCCTTGGTGTATGCTGCTGTAATCGAGTTAGGGGGTTGATGTTGGCAGGAGAGTTAAGTTTCTGTCTTTTTTTTGTATTTTAAAGGTGCTTTAAAAAAGTGTCTGAACTTTGTAACAGAACTGTTTTAAACTCAAGAAAATAGCGTTTTTTTTTATTTGGAATGGATACAGCCAAAAAAGAGCTAATGACAGTTTTGTATAGAATGATTTTCTATTTGATGATTGAATACTTAACCTTTCAAAAAATTTACATCTTTAGCATTTAATAAATTAAGGCGTGTGTTGATTTGTTGCTTTATTTGTTGAAACTCATCTGCAACAATGAAGTATATAAAAAATAATCAATCTTTTAAACCATAATGTACAAGTATCATAAATGAAGTGATTCAGTACGTTTACAATCATTAACTTGAACGTGACATAATTCCTGTATCGTCCTTGATGTATGCTGCTGTAATCGAGATGGGGGGGGGGGGGGCGATGTTGGCAGGAGAGTTAAGTTTCTGTCTTTTTTTTTTGTATTTTAAAGGTGCTTTTAAAAAAGTGTCTGAACTTTGTAACATAACTGTTTTAAACTCAAGTAAATAGCGTCTTTTTATTTGGAATGGATACAAAAAAAGAGCTAATAACAGTTTTGTATAGAATGATTTTCTATTTGATGATTGAATGCTTAACCTTTCAAAAACTTACATCATTAGCTTTTTAATAAATTAAGGGGTATTTTTTGGGGGCTTTATTTGCTGAAACTCATCAGCAACAATTAAATATATACAAATTTATAAATCTCATTTAACTACCATGTCCAAGTATTTTAAATTCAGTACATTTATAATCCTAAAGTTTTCAAATTTACATTCTAGTATCACATTTTTAGGTAATAAATATACATAGATGTCTTCAATATATAAATTTTCATGTTTCTACTTCTAACATCGATTATGTTAGCTCAATATATGTTTTTTTTTCTTATAGGTAAAAAAAATTCACCTATTTTCTAACCAATAAAGTAAACAATGGCAAGATGAAATTTTTTCGATGCCAAAATATTATTTTTAATAACGAGCAGAATCTATAAAGCAATGAATAATTGTACATTGAAGAACTATCTCATACATTTCTGAGTAAACACCCTCTGTTCGAAAATCAATTTCTAGAAAGGAATGAAATTCTACCTACTTGAAAAACAGCCTAAAGGCAAACAAGCAAAAAATAACATTGCTGAAATAATGGTTTGACAAAACTATAACTGACTTTAACTTATATTAGTTTCAAAATAAAAGTTGTGATGAATTTTGGTGAATATTTTGAATGAGGGTCATTATTATTACTTGAAAATACCCTAATTCCAACGAAACAAAAATGGGTCAAGATTTAATCATAAGGCTTCATAAATTTAACGATTTGGAAATTTCGGCCAATTCTCTCTTACAATGTTGGTTAAAATCACAAGCTATTCTATAATATGAAAATACAACTTTTTTTGTATTTTCTGAAACAGTTCTTTCGTGACGGTTTGTGTTTTTAAGGTGTTGTTTAACGAATGATCTGGCAATAGTTCCGCGGTCTTGTTTTCCTGTCGCTCGAATTACTTTCGTTTTGGTTAAGTTAGTTGGTTGGTAGAACTATATTCAGGTTAGTGTGCTTGGTCAGCACACAAACCCGATTATCTTTACCAACCAACCAGCAATAACAAAAGTAATTCGAGAGACAGGAAAACAAGACAGCGGATCTATTGCCAGATCCTCCGTGAAACAACCCCATTCACAGAAAAAACACGGGCAATAATATTTAATAATTAAATACCAAAGCCAAATGACGTAGGCAGCAACTACTGAGGTAGCTGTCTTAGTTTGAATAGCCCAACATAGGAAACATAATTTAGATAACTCATATATTTGACAAATCAAGGGCCAGTCTCACTATCAATCTTTGTGTCAGTCTCACGTATACAATCCTCGATTATTGTGTGGCTTCCTTTTTAAAGTTTTAATGGAGCCCGGTGCTGAAGAAGCGTAAGTCCTTACCACAATTCCTATTGGACTTATCTCTGGGTAGTAGCACAATCAATTCTCGTTCTTTAAAGTATTACTAACGTATAGAGTCCGGTTCGTTTATTGGCGACTTAGTCTAATTCGGTCACAGATCGTCAAAAGTTTTTAAGCAACGGGCCAGACCCTTATTTTAGTTATGCTTTGGATAATGAAAGTTTTTTGCATGTAGACCCTTCTAACTGGAAAAAATATTCTAATGTACTATAGTATAACATTGGACATCAGTCCAATTTCTACTAAGTATATTATTAAAACTTTTTTTTCAATAAAAGTTAATTAAAACGTTGTCAAGTGGAGAAATAATAGTATAGTTGACAGCTTACTTGGATCTTTTATAGTCATATGTTTACTTAGCCCTTTATCCTTCCAGGTTCGACTAATGAATACCAAGATTGCTTGGAATCCATCATCGATTTTTTCTCTAATGGGTCTGCAATGCTGGAGGGTATGCCTTTGCAGACTCGGCATATTCCCCAGAACTGAGAGCTATTTATTTGTGGCACCATCTAGGCGACTCTCGGTACCAATTTTGACGCCCATATTACAAAGAATGTGAGCTCTCTGTCGATGTTAGAGTATACCGAAATTTAATTTCGCCGGGATAACCCAAGCCAAATGGATACTTCAGGGACCTTTTACATGCCACATAATCATATGACTGTGTGCCCAAGATTACTCAGCAGGGAGTCGTAATCGCAATTTTGGGCTTTTGTGGCGGATACGTTAAACTTTTTAGCCACTGAGCCGCTTGATCATCGAACTTGTCCTATTAATATATACTATCGCTAATATTAGAACACCATATTCAAAGGCTACAAAAACAGATATGGACACCTACTCACGAGCCAATAGGCTCGGGTGAACTTCAACCTAAACTTTGAAACATTTTCAAACCAAGATAGCTGTTTATTTTTAAGCCGTACCCACAATGAGAACTTTCAAAAGCAGGAATTCAGAGTTTGTGGAATATACGCAAGACAAAAGAAACAATATTTGCTTTTATTTGCCCGTCCAAGTCTTTCATAGATTAAATGAAACAAAAGCCTAACAAATAGTTATTTTATAATCTTACATTCCACTGGAGACGCAGTCAATTTAGGCTCTGTTTGAAGCGAATAAAGATAAAAATATTCAGTAGATGTTCAGGATTAGTAAGTCAGCAAAAGTTGTTTCGAAAAAATCTTTTATTTTCCATGTAAATAAGCAGTTCCCTTTGAAATGTAAATAAATTTCCATAAAATATAATGATTCTAAAATGTTATGTAAAAACTTCTTATATTCTGAATGAGGATCAAAGGCTATATGCATGTCTGGGAATTTATATTTATTTAACAGTATCAATTATAGTTTTTGGAGTTAGATTTTTTTGCTGCTGTCAGTATTGTAAATACAGTGAGACAGTTGAGTAAATATAATTTACTTACAAGTATGCTAACCACAAACGAACATTTGATACAATAACATATTTAAAAATATCATTTTTTTACATTTAAAAATGATGACTATATTACAAATACAAATTGTAAAAATGTAAATAGTAGCTAATTTTTATTTTTTTTGTTAGCAATTATAGCATTTTGTTTAAAAATTTACCTGTTTTCATTATTCGAATTTTTACTAAAACCTGCCGTTTTAAGTCAATTCAGAAGTGTATTTAATAGAAAAAATTACAATATATTTCTCAGCACCAGTGCAGCTCGCTTATTTTAAAAAATAAAATAAGCAAGTATTTTTACCTGTCAAGAACAAATTACCATAAATGGTAACCTTATCAATGTTAAAATATAAGCGAAGTAATTTTTACTGCAAATAATTTATTTATATTAAATGTAATTTTCAAACTTAAGCCATTCTACTCCAAAAAATTATGCTCACAATTCCGGTCCATCCTGATGGATCCCCATTGCGTGTAACTTACTGGGTAAGTTTCAAACTTGCAAGCCATCGATTCCAAAACTCCATAGATTCTTTTCGTGTTTTTCTTAATAATTCTTCGGTTTACATTTTAATTTTTAAAAATAGAAATCAATAATAAACGACTTTAATTCAATAACTCTGGTATGAATTGTTTTTGCAACATAAAAAATACGTTTTAACATTTTGTCTCTGAATATTATGTGTTTATAAAACAAAAAAATACATCACCAAATGTAGAAATAATATTGCTAAACTTTTTACTTTTTTTATAAAATAAAATTATGCGAAAGCGAAAAATATTCCAACCTTATTTTTTTTACGAAAATTAACCCATGCGTCTGCTTAATCATACCAGCATCCATTAAATACGAATCACTAACAATAAAAAAATCATGCTTCTGAGTAGTCACAATCCCTGGCCATTCTGATGGATCCCCATTTATTTAACTTACTGGGTAAGTGTCAAACTAGCCAGCCATTCTATTTTGAAGCTCATAGGTTCTGCTTCGTGTTTTTCTTAATCTTCTTCGTGTTTATTTAATTTTTAACATTTATCAATTCAATTAATTCATAATCAGACTCGTCGTTAATAATAAACTATGAACTTAAAATATAATAACTTTCTTGTTTTTCTTTGTTTCTGTTAATCTTTGTTTTTGCAACAAAAAATACAATTTATTTACTCACTGCCAAACTATGACTTAATTTTTATAAATAAATATGCGAAGTAATTTTTACCAAACCAAAATACATTACCCAAGGCTTTTTTATATGAATAACCCATTCTGCTTAAGAATCACTAACTAAAAAAAATCATGCTTCTGAAGTAGCTCACAATCCCTGTCCATCCTGATGGATCCCCATTTATTTAACTTACTGGGTAAGTGTCAAACTTGCCAGCCATTCTATTTCGAAGCTCATAGATTCCGCTGCGTGTTTATAAGAAGCATAAAAAAGAATTCAATTTCCTTAGAGTATGAGAGAAGCTCAGGGATCCCGCTTTATCGACATGCGTTGCGACTTTTTTTCGCGTTTTTGCAACCCATTTCTCTCTTACACTGCAGAGTACGTGTGCAAAAAAGATTGCTTCCTAGGCTTAATTCTTTCGCTAAGGTTCGTTTAATATTACTTTGGGAATAAACACTTCATCTGCGTAGGTTTGGTGGGATTGTAACTGGAAGTCGGCTATTTTTTTTTAACAAAGTGGTACTTAAAATAATCAATAATTATAAAACATTCATCAACAATTATATAAAACAATAATGGAACAGAAATATAGAGTTACAACAATATATTTGGCCAAAAATTTTTTGGACATAAAATAAAATGTACCTATCATTCTGTTTTCAGAATTTATAATAATAACCTTTATAATACTTAAAATCCCATAAGATGGTTTAAAAGCAAATCATTTTAATAGACCTCCTAAAAATGATGCCAACACGAACTTAAATAGTACTTAATGTTCATAAACCATCAATAAAATGGTGATTGTCTTTAATTTTTAAACAGGTACAGCAAGTCACGTAATAAAAGCACCCTCAATCTCAAATTAAAAATATTTATGCATTTGGAAAATATCAATATTTCATTTTTTATATAAAACAAATATATACTTATATTTTTACTTTCTTTTGATAAACTAAATTATTGAAACTTCTAGAGAATTAATGAGTCAGATATATCTTATTTAAGTTTGGGACTAGTAAAAAATACACTCTTTATTGAAAGGAAGCGAATTTTTTAACATTTAACAACGTAAAAGTTTGATATTTTACAGACCAAATTAAAAATTATCAAAATTGATCATAATATGTAAAAATATTATTTTGAAAAACTCATTTGAACTTTGTCAAACCAAAAAAACTCAACTTCGTTCTATAACTTTTTATTTATTTAATTTTTTGGGTATTTCATCACAAGATTTCTTCCGCCATTTTAATTCTTTTTTTTTAAAGTCATTTAAAAATGCAAGAGCAATCTTTCTGATCTTGTAATTTCATATAACTTTCAGGTACGTATATTTCTTCTACAAAAAAATTATCTATATTTTTTCACTAATGGCAGTTTTCAAATTAAAACATTTCCAATACATTAAAAAATTAATCCTTTTTTTTATATTATTTGTTCCATTTTGTGATATAAAAAAAAGATTTTAAAATTTTATGAATCGTGTTGTATACGTACTTATCTGCGTTTTGTTGCATTAAATGTTGTTATTACATTCAAAAACTAAGTTATGCATTTTAAAAAATATTTAAAATTAATGTTATTTTGATATACTAAACTACTATATTTTGTAAGAACATGATTTATTGACACTAAAACTATTTTAAATTTAAAGTTTTAAATCCTTTTTTAATATCGTCAAAAGTAAAACTAATGTTTTTCCCCTTAGTTTTAACTCTAAAAAGTTTTGTCACTTTAGACACAAACAAAACAAACAAAAAACATTCTGAGGGTGATAAACGAGGTGATTGTTTGTTTGCTGATTTTTTTTTTCAAGGAAACTGAAAAAATAAGCGTTATTTTTTAAGAAATGCCCAAAGCCTTTTCCTTTTCTTGAAACGTTTGTTTTAGAAAATAAGGAAACTAAATACAACAAATTGCGTGGCTTGGTCTGTCAGAGATGAAATTGATGCGTTTTTATTAAGTCTAGTATTTTTTCCCCAAGAAAAATAAAGAATCTTCGTGGAAAATATCGACGAATGATTTTTTTGTTTCGCTCTATCGTTGATTACTCGTTTGAAGAGTTTTCACTGAAAGTTTGACAGTGCTTCAGATTAAAATTGAGATTCATCATATTTTAATGACGTGAAATTACCTTCGAATTGAGTTTTACGGTTATTGATGGCGTTTATTAGGTACAATTTTACATTTATAGGGGCATATATTTATGAATGGAAATTTGTATTTTCATTTCATATCTTGTGTTCAATGGAATGTTGTTATATATTTTTTTTCAAATATTTTTCTAATTAGAAAATGCAATACAAATGCAGATTTTTTTTAATTGATGGTTGTGAATGGGGTGCATTATAATATTTGGAGTATAATTTACATTTTGGTATAATATTTGAAGTATATATATTTTAAGTTATTGATTATTTGAAACTTCAATAAATATTTGAAGTAATTAAAAAAAATCATTTGAAACTATTCTTCTTGATTTAAAACTAGTTGAAGTTACTATTTATTTGAATTATAATATTTAAAGTGTAATATTCGCCTCTAAAAGTGCATCAAAGATATAGTTTTATTTTAAATGAGTGAATAGATTGCATATATCTTTAAGTTTATTCCATTCATAACTTTTTTTTCAAATATTCAAAATTAAAACAAAATTACAACCTTTCAACAAAGTAGCGTCAAACAATAATCAAACTATCAACTTTGAAATTATTTTACAGATTACTTGATTTAATTAACAACAAGAAGTTCTAAAAGAACTAAAATAGCCTACTTTCCTGTTACTTAAATACTTACTAAAATTCTTATCTTGAAAAAACTAGGTTCATTACAGTAAGTGAAATCCACAACCGTTTCTACATTAAATTTATATACATTAGAATAAATTTCACTAAACACAGCATCCAGCTATTATTTCAACTTCTCAATCAATTATTTTCATTAACTTTTTATCGCCAATAAAATAAATATTACTTATCGTCCGCATGATTATTTGCAGTTATAAATAAATATTAAATTTTTCGCAAAACAAAAACCAAAAAACTACTTCAAAATTTACTTAAAATAGGAAATGTAAATTAACAAGTAGGTTTGTAACATAATCTGTCACTTAACCCGCTTCCACAGGTAAAAAGGCGCCAAACCCAGCATTAATTCTATATTAAACATTTACCTGCTATAAATTCGGCTAATTTCATTTATTTTATTTCGAAAATTAAATAATTATTACTTAAATCGTTTGCAAAAATTTATATTTCAAAGAATAAATATGTAACAGTTCTCGCTTTTAAATAGAATGAAAACATTTCGTGCCATCATACGGAATCTCGAAGTGAAATATATATTTGACGTCATTTCAAACTGATCAATGTCGCAAAAATACATTTATTTTAATTCATTGTCTAAAAGAATTAAAGTTTCTCAAGCGATTGTTGCCATGGCAATGGTAATTTATTTCTAATAAAATGGCTTCCTATGCTTTTTAAATGAGCATTAAATGTTGAAGTTTTTTAAATAATTGAAGTACTTAGAATTCGAATTCTTTTCTGAAATTTTCGATATATTCTCATTTGGATACGCTGAATTTTTTGGCGTATATCACTTGTCCGTAGCATTTATAGTTAAATTCAGCGATTTAAATGACTCGAAATTGAATTTCAATGCTAATTCAATGGGAAATTCGTCGACAAATAGTAGATTTATGTCCGTCCTATCGTGCAGACAGACGGACAAAAAGTATGAAAGTTGGGTGTCTGAGGTTATACCTTTCTAATAAAAAAAGAATTTTTAAGATCGGATTGCTAGAACTGATTTTGGAAGGGGGGTACGACCGCATGTCAAACCCCCAGGACCCCCGGACATCGACCGCATGTCAATACCTACTTTTTCATTTTTTTTAATTCTTCGAATTAAAAAAAAAGAAAAGTAGGCTAAAAAAATATTCCTAAACTGCAAGCGTCATCTGAAACAAACCGATTAAATAATTCGATTAAATGTTCAATTCAATCACTTTCAATTACATCGATTATTAATATCCCTATTGTTTATTATCCTGTTTTCTGCTGCTTTCCTTTAAGAAGCAACAACATTAATTTGAACTGGCGATACGATTTAATACGATGGAAGATCAGCGAAGCATCCATCACTGTCCTGTGCAGAGCGTTATCTACTTTTCGTTTTCGTCCTTCTATCTGATAGGATATCCTGAGAAAGGGCTTTTTTTTGTTCCTTCAGATTGGAAGAAGGAAGAAATCCTATGGGATAAAATAGGCCTACACGCTGAATCATACAACTTGATTTCATCTTTTCTTGTACGAAAATGTAAATTGAGTTTGAAGCATTGTTGACTGTGAGAATTTTTTTCAAGGTATTCATCATGTGAAAGAAATTATCTATAATTAAAAGTGATTGCATAAGTTGTGTTTATACACTTAAAATGATGTAATAGAAATATAATTCTTTATGAGCGCATTCAAAAAATAGAAATTAATATTTGTAATCGTAAAAGTCTTATCGTATTTTAAGCCGTAAAACACAATTGTAAAATACATATTTTAAAACAAACTTATGCTTCGGATCTCTAACTGAATACACGTCGGACTTTTTCGAAAACCTACTACAATTCACGCGATAGCACGCGATCAGCCGAAACTGAGTGATGCCAACATTTTGCACCTATTTTATATTTATTATTATTATTATTTATTATTATTTTTATTATTATTATTATTATTATTATTATTACTATCATTTTTATTATTTTTATGAGTTTATTATTACTTGTTTTGTATATTATTATTATTATTATATTAACTATCATTTTCATTTAACTTTTGTTCTTATTCTCAAGATTCGAAAGACATAAACTTCATCTCTCTTACAAAATAACAACAAATAATAATAAAACTAACAAATTTAAATTTGTTTCATAAATTAATTGATTTTTTTTAAATAGTCCGATGATATATAATAATAATACCGATAACCGGTATAAGATTACCGATGAAACAAATCGATCAAAAGCTCAATTCAATTACATTGATTCGTAATATCCCCGTTGTTGTTTATTATACTTTCAGTTGCTTTCTTTCAAGAAACAAAAGCATTAATTTGAACTGGCGATACGATATAAAGGCGATGGAAGATCAGCGGTGCATCCATCACTGTCCTGTGCAGAGCGTTATCTACTTTTCGCTTTCGTAATTCTATCTGATAGGATGTCCTGAGAAAGGTTTTTTTTTTGTTCCTTTAGATTGGAAGAAGAAGAAATCATGTGGGATAAAATAGGCGTACACGCTGAGTCATATAACTTGATTTTAGTTTTTTATGTGTATTAAAATTAAAATTGGGTTTGAAATATTGTTGATGGAGAGCTTTTTTTTCATGATGTTCAACATGATGAAGGACATTGCATATAATTAAAAGTGTGTATACATGATGTGTTTATGCACTTAAAATATATAACAGATATATAATTTTTAATTCAATAATATATAAATTTATTTAATTTAAGTTTAAAGGATTGTTTATATATTGCATATACTTTAAGTTTTTTTCCATTTACATTTTTTTCAAATTCTCAAAATTAAAACAACAAAAATTTTAACTGTGTAACAAAATGAGAACAAATAATTATCAAACTAGTAACCTTAAAATTATTTTATAAATTGCTTAACTCAATTAAAAAATCAGTCCAAAACTACCTGAGAAACAAAACGATCAAAATATTAATTCAATCAATTTCAATTACATCGATTCTTAATATATCCGTTGTTGTTTATTATTCTGATTTCTGTCGAATTTCTTTAAGAAGGCGAGAGAAGATCAACGTTGCATCCATCACTGTCCTGTTCAGAGCGTTATCTACTTTTCGCTTTTGTCCTTCTATCTGATAGGATATCCTGAGAAAGGGAGTTTTTGTTCCTTTACATAGGGAAAAAGAGAAATCGTATGGGATAAATTTGGAGCATAAGCTGAATCATATAACTTGATATTAGCTTTTTTTTAAATAGGAAAATCTAAATTGAGTTTTTAGCATTGTTGATGATGAAAATATTTTTATGGCGTTCACCATGTAAAGAGAAATTTCATAAATTGAAATGAATTAGTAATAAAAAGAGTGGGGCATTTTCATTTTCAAAATATGAATTATGTTCCTAAAATATGCAAACACACCACAGCCTACTCTACTTAAGTTAAGTAAATTACTTGCTTTTAACCAGCCATTGTGAAATAGTTCACATTCCTAAAAATATAATATTCCATTCATGATGTAACGGTAACATTTCAACATGCACGCTGAGTCATATAACTTGATTATATCTTTTTTGTAAAGGAAACTGTAAACTGAGTTTGGAAGGTATTGTTGAAGGTGATATTTTCTATGGTATTTACCATGTGAAAGTAAATTACATAATTTAAAATTAAAAGGTCATAACAGGAGTGCAATATGAAACTATGAAATAATTTGTAAATGAAATCCCTACAAAAACAAGTTACATCACAGCTTATTCAACATTGAAGGCAGTGATCTTTCCGAGACGTCACACTTTATGTCTCGCTTGACAGCCAAGAATATGAAAACGAAACTGATTCAAGTACAGCAAGCTGGGGCTCGAATGGCCGCATGGTTCGGACCGCTACGCTAGCAGTCTGCGCGCTGTAACGGGGACGGGTTTGATTCCCGGCTTCGCCTTGGGTGTACCTAATTTCTTTGTGACTGTAAAAAAAAATTTCTGTGTCTCTCTTACTTGACGAAGTCTTATAAAGCGTGTCTCTTATCAAGCGCACTAGCTGGAACATATATGTGTCTACCATTACCCTACCCCCTACAGCAGGCTGCAATTTTCAGGTGCTAACAGACTCTTCCGTAAGTTGAAATGGGCACTCCAATCCTTGGCCCCCTAACATGTTGTTGCACCTAAGAGTTTTAATAGACCTTTTATATAAAGAGCCTTTTTCTTTATAAAAGCATGTACAAACGAAACTGAAATTGTGACTTCATTTAGATTTCCTTTTGGCTTAAAGTTGAATAGGCCACGCTTACACCCTAAAAGAGTGCGAAATTTAGATTGAAGAGCTAATATAACCCTAATATATTTGAATAAGGTTTTCTTTATTATTTCAAAAAAAATGTAGATAGATTTTGATATATTGTTATTACCACAAACATTTTATTGGTATTCAACATGTGTAAAAAGTTTTCGAAAATAAAATATTTTCGTTATATAATGAATTGAATACTATCACTTTAGAATGTGAACTATTGAACGATTGGTGGTTAAAGTCATGTAAAAAAGAAACTTTCTAAAAGACTTGAAGTTGCGATTTTATCTAAGATAGCATCATTTTGTTTAAAAGAAAATGTAAATGGAGTTTGAAGCACACTTAATGATGTAAGTTAGTTCTAGTCCGAGAAGCTTTCAACTCACGAAAAAAAATCCATATAAAAATAGTATCGTTTTTTCATGAGTGTAATTATTTTCCCATTTCTATGTAATCTTCGTATTGAAGTATTTTTGATCGAAATCATCTATAACAAAAGTAATAATTTTGCAATCTAAACGATTTTAAAGATCTGAGAACTCGATCACACCCAAAACTGTTTTTTGAGGGTAAAATGTACATTGTCTTTATGGTGATAGCGAAAGATTTTGAAATTTTGCATTTAATAAAGGTCTAAATGGTTAAATTGACTTGTATATCTTGCTTTACTGATACACAAATCCGTCTCGAGATATGATTTACTTTCTTTCAGCATTTATTTTGCTTTCCAAGGTCCTGAACATGCCCTTTAAATTTTACCATAAACTATAAAAAAAATTGTATAATCATTTTACTAAATATATATATACAATTGAGTTAAATATATCTGATTAATATTTTTAGACTGGCAATTATTTCAATAAATGAAGAAACATTTCGAAATTCGAACTACGTTTTAAAAAAAAATCCACAAATACATTTTTTATCACTCATTTCATTCAAATTAGCTTTATGTTGGCGATTTAATTATATTTTCAATAAAAACATAATTTGAAACAATATGAAGTGTTAGATTCATAGGACTTTAATGCATATTATGGTCTTTAATTGAAGGGGGGGAAATCTCACATTCTCCAAAGTGTAATTAAGATGTAGAGTATGGTAAATTCGCTGGCAATGTTTATAATAGTATTCAATTGGATAAAGACGTCAATTATTGGGACGGCCCGAAAGCCTTAGTTACACTATGTGTACTTTGGAGAAAGCTAATTTAGCTCCAATAATTGTAGTTTCAAAAGCAAATGTGACAGGAGTTTGGTGTATTGAAAATGACTTGTGTGTAACAACGAAATAACTTACTTATATAATATTATCACTCAATGAGAAAAAAATTCTCCAGATACCTTTATTGAAACAATTTTTGAAGATATATTAGAATAATTTAGCTATAGCTTGTATAACTTATTATAACTTTATTTTTTAGAAAATAATAACCTACTTTTTCTTATTGAAGTTCAAAAATAAAAAGAAAGGTTTTTTTTTATCTTGAAAAAGAAAAGTATAAATTGAATTTAAAGCATTGTCTAAGCCAGAATCAATAAATTTGAATATATATTTTGGTGCGAGAAGGAATTTCAATGACAGAAATTGCCTTTGCCAAATATGTTTTCTAAAAATAGTATTCTGATATCTTCAAAGGGAGCATTATCACTTTCCCAATTCAATATAATGACTTACTTTCAATTACTTATTTGAATCTCATAAAATATTAATGTTGTGCACTGTGATTGAGTTTTCGTAACTCTTACATAACTCAATTTCATCATCAAAAGTGTTTTCTTCTATTTAATGAAAAATGCAAATTGAATTTGAAGCATTGTTTAGTGGGATAATAGAATATTTCATTCAAGTTCTCAACTTGTGCAAAAGTTTTTTTTTTAATAATACAAAGCGTAGTTATTAAAAAGATTAAAAGATTCTAAAATTAGTATTATGGACAAAATATTACCGAATTATCATTTTAATTTTACAAACTTTAAACTTCTACAGAAATGAGAAAATGTTTTCATTGAATGAAATTAAGTAAAGTTACTAAATCTGTTCCAAGTACCAGCTTACAATTAACTGGTGCAATTTATGTGAAACTATAATTGAACTGGTGCAATTAAAATGAAAGAGAATTGCATAAAAAATTTTAAAAGTACTTTTCCGACAAAATCGTATATTGCTAAACATGAGAGATTTAAACTCTTTGCTATTATTTTAAGTACTCAAAACTTTTGTATGTTATGTCTGCATAACATACAAACGTCTGTCAAATATCCTTGGTTTTGAGAATTGATGACCATTACTGTTTTCATTGTGACCCTTATACCTCACCACAGTTTAAGTATGCAGTATACAAACGTTTTACGGGGAAAAGGGTAAATAGTGTTAATTTCCGAGTGCGAGAATCGAATAAAAATAGTTTTTTTCACATTCAATAAATCACTTTATTCGTTATTTCAAGACATATATTTTTATTATTTTTTGCTTCAGTTCGAGTGTAATATTAATTATTTTTTCCTTCGATTTAGACGTATTAGGGCGAACGAATATCAGAACGGATGTATCGCATAGGAGCGACCAATCAGAGAGGCAAAATTCCGTTTGTTTACGAGCGTTTCCTCCGCGTAGAACATTTTAATTCTGCAAACTTAAGGTGTGCTTTGGTGTAGTACAGTTTTTCCTTTGTGTTTGTTAAATGACGAATGGCAACACTTTCTTATTTTAGATTTGGAAGTTTAAACCCTTAATTAAATAAGTCGTCCATATCCAAAAGGACGTAAATGCTGGGCCATATAATATGCCAAACTTAGTCGGCAAAGTCTCAACTTCGGATTTATATCTGAGGGGTTCTTTAGAGTCCACATATTTGTGTACAGGGTTAACCTTCGGCAAAATTGGTGGCTGACTTAGACGCGAGTAATTTATGGTGGTCAAAATAGTCCGGCTCCTTTTTTAAAATAGAACACTCAAATATGTCCTTTTTTTGCCTACTTGAGCTTAAAGTTCTTTCAACCTCTGCAATTTCAACACGTACTTACTCTAGTGATTTATTGTGACTTTGAGAAGTGATTTATTTAGTTCAATTGTGCAGTAATTTTAAACAATTTAGGTTAGTATGCGGTGGGAAATTTATCAAGACTTATTCACATTTCAGCAATATATTCTCTATCTTTGGTTGTTTAATATTATTTTCCTTGTGACCAATTACAGTCTACAACAAAAGTTTTCAGTTAATCAATATAAAATACATTTAAGTCCTGTGACTCTCTGATTTTTTATTGTTTTCATTGAAAATGGAATTTAATCTCTGTTATAAGACTAATTTCATAAATTTTTCAATCAAAGTTCACCTTAGTAGTTATATAAACGTTATTTACTTTAGAAGATTTTCCCAGGAAAAAAAACTTTTTTCATAAAAGAATGTTCAGCAATTTTCTTGCTCACATTTCTTCCAAGCCCTCGCCCCTTCACCAGCATGAATCCATCCAATTTCAAAGCCAATTTTAAAAAGAGCGCAAGGCCTGTTTGAAATTCTTTCTAGTCGAGTCCCCAGAAATAAATTCGAAATAAGAAGCCGTGTTGCTAAGTCCCCGAGAAGATAAAACTAGTATTTGATCGGGTCATGGTAAACAAATAAGGCTTCCAGGCCAAGATCCCGAAAAAAACATCACTGCCCTTTTCCCACTTCGTAGACTTTTCCCGAATTAGCCTGACAAAGTTGTACTTGACATATTTCGAAGCATAAAAGATTACCTTGATACGAAAATTCTTGAAGATGGCAATAGAACTTACCGTTTTTGCAGTAACTTTGATGATGTTCCACTATTGCCAAAACGTATTTTGAACTGCCCCACCATTTTAAGATCTTTGGCTCAGCTTGGGAAATTTACCCTCTCTGACATCAATCTGTACTCCGACATCAACAAGGTGATTGTCGGTTGTGTTCTGCAAGCTTATGGATATCTATAGTTCACCCCTTGGACACGAAACCAACCAGATTACTACCTTGGCTAAATATGTTTTCTAAAAATAGCATTCTTTCTTATATGGGAGAATTATCAGTTTATAACGACTTATTTTCGATTACTTATTTAAATCTCATAAAATGTTATGTAAGTGCACTGAGATTTATGTAATAATGTGTCTTATATAACTCGATTTCATCTTGAATTTTTTTTCGTTGTTCATTAACACAATGTTAATCATATTTTGATTATAATTTATTCAATTAATAATCATATTTTGTAGTTATTATATAATATAGTTATTTTGTAATAAATACTTACAATAGTGACAGTTCAATTAACTTAATTAACTCAATTAGCGACTTAACTACAAAATTTGATTCAATTAATAATCATATTTTGTAGTTATTCGTATAATATAGTTATTTTGTAATAAATACTTACAATAGTGACAATTCGGGATATCTTAAACACAATATTTTATAACGTATTTACTATATTGAATATCTAAAAAAAAACTTTCACGAAGTGCCAATCTCAATGTTTAACATAATGCAGATTTGTTATATTTTAGCCACCCCACGACAAATTTGCTTTTTATATTTATTCCACTAATATTTTCATTATTATTAGTCGATTAATAATCATATTTACGGTAAAAAGAAGCATTAAATCACCAAAAAAGAAATGGTTTTGATTTAGAATTTCGATTAGCTCATGACTCGAAAACACTTTTATAACAAAAAGGACTATTTGTATTACAAATCTCGTATACAAATTTATATTATGTCTGAGGTATGCAAGATGACCATGTAGGCTCATTGATACTATATTTTTTTCTGCCAATATTTATAGAGTTCTTGCATGTTTCCTCTAGTAACGTAAACAGATTTCCAACAATTTAAGCGATAAGAAAAAACTCGTTCAATAATTTCATTTACCATTCTGGTGAAGATATTACGGATTGGCAATCGTAGTGAAGATAACTGAATTTACATTAAACCTCCTCGAACCTTAATGAAAGAATTCTCCGATATAACAAAACTACCAGTTGTCGTGTCTTTGTACATCGTCACTTAAGTTTCCACATGTGCTGTATCACTTTGCTCAACATTGAGATAGCATACGTGGGAACTTAAGTGACGACATATAAGTTGTTATTACATGACTGTACCCTTATTATTTTTTGCTTTTAAATTTAGTTTTAAGATATACCTTTGTCAAACCGACGGTGCTTTTTTCTCCCGGGTATAGGCGATCTACTTTTCCACTTCCGGGCATAGTTCTGGGTAAAACAAAGTTCCTGTCTTCCACCCCGACCCACTTCCGCAAAGAGAAGAGATAGGTTTTATATATATTCATTGTTTAGGGGAAGGGATTTGGTGATCGGATACCATGCAGATTCTTAAAGTAAAGCTGGCTTACACGAAACAAATTTATTTAGTTACTTAAAATACGACAAAATAAAGAAATTTATGTTATAAAATAAAGCCTTTTCATATGTATAGAAAATATAATTATTATACAATCGTAACGTATTAAAATTACGTAGTAAATAAAACGCAAAAAATGTAGTAAATTAAGTAATCTGCTTTTATCCTTTTCAGTTACATTTAAAGTTATTTGAAAATGAGAAAAATCTCTCTCTCTCTCTCTCTCTCTCTCTCTTAGGTTCAGTTATTCTTCAACAAAATGGGTGATGTTTCTCTGTTTAGTATTGTAAATGTTTGATACAAAACTTCATTTTTTTTTTTAAAAAAAGGGGGGGGCGGGGTTTGCCGTACAGCAATTGGTAAGCATTTATTCATAAAAAATGACAAGGAAATGTCACATAATTCAGTTCATAATAAATATCGTAAGTGTCGCATAATTAAAAAAGGTCAGTTAATGTTTTATATACAAAGTCGATTTTTATAAAAAGCAGCTTATTTTTTTATTTGAGGTAAACTGAAATTTAAGGACAACTAGTTTTGAAATTAGAATTTGTTTCCTTTACCTAAAAAAAAAAATTAATTTTACACATGACATTTTGTTTATTTTTGGTACACAAGAACTCTGTTTTATATAATTTAAGTAAATATATTATTTCTTTCAGATATAAAGTAAGTGCTTTAGTTACTAGGGTTGACTGACCAGTGAGTGAACAGGCCCCAGTGAATAAACATTTGGTAAATATAATTAAAAAATAAATGTTGAAAATCATTTCACTTGATGGATTGGCATCACTGACTTACTCCCATCTACTAGGAAGCTATCTGAAATATGGTTGGTTGTCTTGGTCATTATTCAGGCAAACGCAGCGCCTTAAACGTTCATTCACTGGTTAGTCTACCCTAATAAACCATTGCAGTTTTTCTTTATATCTACATAAAGCGTTTTAATAATTACACAAAATATATATTAATGTAAAACTAGTTAAGTTGAAAATACTTTTTATAAATTAAATAACAATTCCAAACTCTTTACTATATTATTAACAAATATTTAACGAAGTTCTTCGTTTAACGTAATTAGCTATTACTAATAAACGAACTCTCATTTTGTATTATTATTAACTATAACTTAATCAACAAACTCATATTGTCGAATCTAACTAAAACATAACTAAGCGACAAACCGCCTGTTTTACCTGCAATGACACATTTTTCTCATTAGCATCTCATTCAAGAAAAAGCAATTTGGCGAGGCAGAAATTAATCATGAATTCTTCGAAAAATGTTTACCTCTTTTCTTTCAGGCGAACAGGTAATGGAACGCACTCAAAGGCTTCGAAAATTTCTATCCCCCCCACGGGTACTACACGCAGAGAGAAAATACAGAACTCGTATTTTTACACAGCACTTAATTATGCGGATGTTTTGTATGTGCGTCATTATACATTCTCCATCTAGTTAGGAATATGATGGAGAGGATTGGCGAGAAATAAAATGAAGCCGTTAAAAAGTCGCCAAGCAACCCTAGTAAGCCAAAAAAAAAAAAAACGCTCACTCAATGTTAGTTCAATGTAGGGTAACAAGTACAGTGATTGGCCCCCATCAGTGATTGGCCTTCCGTTGACATTGAGATATATTTCTTTAGCGGCCATATTGCTTTTCCGATTGTTGGTGCACTGTTGCCAACATGGCAAACGTTAATGGAGGGAATTTTAAAAAACTTTGTCACACTTATTTTGGACGTTATCATATCATTATTTTCAATAATGAATGAGGGGGCCAATCACCATGAGGGTGCCAATCACTGTTACCCAAATTATTTTTCAAAAAGCGTTAATTAAAAATGAAAAAAAAAGACTCTGCCAGTATCAGAATTTACACGAGTAACTAAGAAAAATGACTTGTAATCAAAGTTTTTGGCGGCCCGCCAGCGCAGTGGTTAGTGTACTAGCTTTCGGAGCTGCTGGGCTCAGGTTCGAATCCCGGCAAAGGCATGGATATTTGTGCTTGTCAATAAATGTTGTTATTTGTCTATGTGTCTGTGTCATCCTTCTTTGTGTGTTTCTTGTGACTGTCTCTTCTGGCGAGCTGGGTAATGGGCTATAAAGCCTACACTCTCCCAATCACTGTCATTTGTCATTGTCAATCAAAGTTTTTATTAAATAGTCAAAAATGTCCAAGTCGATGTTGTAAAACTATGCTAATTTCACTCTAGAAAACCGCCAAATACTTCGCCAAGAGCGTTTGTTTGGGCTTACTACAAAACGATCGTTGGCTTCACTTGGCGAGCCGGTTTTTGCATTGATTTTTTAACGGGGACCATCTCCATATTATTCTTTACTCTGTGACATTCTCGGAGATGCTAAAATATGCCTTTGGTAAGAAATATAAAGATTCGTTGTGGATGTTGTATAAATGCAGCGTTTATGATTTTTTCATGTTGAGAGAATATATTAATGTTGGTAGATAAATGAGTTTTGTGCTTTGTTATGCATTAAAACAAGTGCCCCTTTTCCGCGTAAGTTTCATATAGCGGTGTAGGAAGTCGATAAATGTTTTCCAAAGTAACTAAATTTTATTTTAATGGTTCTTTGATTTTTGTTGTTCCTTATTCTGAATAACGCATAATTCATTTTGAATAAATTTAATTCATGTTCCAGTTAAGCTGTTAAACGGTAAATTTAAATTAATTTAGTTTTGAAAAAAATTATATAAAACGTTTATTTTACGTATCGATGTATAATTATAACTGCATATTTTTTCAGGTGCTTATTAAATAATATATTCATGTTAAGAAAATTATGCCCTTTTTTATTTGTTCAACACACTTGATTTCTTTTACAAAAATATATCTTATATTTTACATTACAAATATTTGCATTTAACTAAGTATAACATGCAGTATATGTTGAATACATTTAACTACTATGTTTTTAAATCAAATTTGTAATTTCAATTACAAATTTTCAATTCATAGTAAAGGACTGATTTTTCAAGAAACATTAAAATAATTAATTCAAACACCTACTAAGTGTGTTATAAAAATAATTTTTTTTGTTAACCTCAAATTTAAATGAATTTTAGTTATATAATACTTTTTTTTAACATGTATTACATAACGTAGACAGTATTTATATACAATGTTTATTTGCATGTTTTAACAACTCGAACTTATTTTGCGTTTGGAAAGTGCAGGCATCGTTTTAAACCGTGCAAAATTATAAAACCACTTATTTTTACTTATTTTCTTTTCCTCGCACTTTTGCCTAACAAAATTCAAAGTCATTCCATAAATAGCAGCCATGAAAAATATCAGGAATTGAATCATCCGTACCATTTGTATAGACATATATCATTTTCTGCGAAATTTCCCGTATCCCATTTAGAATGCTGGCTTTCGCATTATAGCTCGTTTTGCTTTGAAAAATCTATTGATATATCAATCCCCATTTTTATATCGCCGATATGTTTGGAGGGTGTCGAGAGATAGCGAGGCTCACTTTAAGCATTTTAGCTGAGGTTATATATCGCTGGGTATTGTGATACTCCGATAACCTATGATATGAATGTAAAGGATATCGTGTGATATCGTCAAATGGTATTTCTATCACCATTTTTTTTCACCAGAGGATAACTTTGTACTTTGTCTAAAAGGAACTGGATACGATTTGGCGAAAGGATATATATATTTTAACAAGTGTGTTTAAAAATAATTGTTTATTTGTTAATATCAGTGAAACTTGTTATCAAGTTAAAGCATTGTATTTAATATGTGAAAATACTTAATATTTATTATGGTTAGACAATTTAATAAAAGTTATGGGTATTGTGATACTTCGATAACCTATGATATGGATATAGAGGATATCGTCAAATGGGGTTTCAATCACCATTTTTTTTCTCCAGAGGATGTCTTTACACTTTGTCTAAAAGAATATGGTAAATTTTGTTATGAAGATGAATTAAATTATTTGTTAACAAGTATGTTTGAGAATAATTCTTTGTTTGTTAATATTAGTGAAACTTGTTGTTATCAAGTTAAAGCATTACGTTTAAACTGTGAAAATATTTAATATTTATTATGAGTAAACAACTTAATAACAGTAGTAAAGTTATGTGTATTATGATTCTTTGATAACCTATGATATGAATATAGAGGATATCGTCAAATGGGGTTTCTATTAACATTTCTTTTTTCACCAGAGGATATATATACACTTTGTCTAAAAGAACTGGATACATTTTGGGGTCAGGATGAATTAAATTACTTGTTAACAAGTGTGTTTGAGAATAATTGTTTATTTGTTAATATTAGTGAAACTTGTTATCAAGTTAAAGCATTATGTTTAAAATGTGAAAATATTTAATATTTAGTATGAGTAAACAACTTAATAACAGTAATAAAGTTATGGGTATTATGATTCACCGATAACCTATGCTATGAATATAGAGGATATCGTCAAATTGGGTTTCTATCAACATTTCTTTTTCCACCAGAGGATATCTATACACTTTGTCTAAAAGAACTGGATAAATTTTGGGGGGAGGATAAATTATGTTATTTGTTAACAAGTGTGTTTGAGAATAATTGTTCATTTGTTAATATTTGTGAAACTTGTTATCAGGTTAAAGCATTATATTTAAAATGTGAAAATATTTAATATTTATTATGAGTAAACAATTTAATTAAACGTAATAAAGTTATGGGTATTGTGATACTTCGATAACCAATGTTATGGATGTAGAGGATATCGTGTGATATCGTCAAATTGGGTTTCTAACACCATTTTTTATTCACTAAAAGGATTTCTTTGCACTTTGTTTAAACAGATTTTTTGAATTTCAGCGTTAAATAAAATAAAGTGTTTGTATAAGTATATTTTGAAAATCATTGTTTAGTTGGTAAATATTAGCAAAAACCAAAAACATCTTAATTGGATATTATGTTTAATAGTCATCGTGTGAAAATGGTTTTTATAAAGTAATATGCTAATGTGATGCAATGATGATGTTATGTGATATGACTTATGTGTAATATGTTTTTTGTGATACTTCAATAACCTATGAAATGAATGCGGATATCGTGTGGTATCATAAAAAGTGGATTCTATTACCATTTTTATTTACCAGAAGAATTTATTTGCACCTTGTATTAAACGAATTTAATAAGGTTTAAAGTAGCGTTAAATAAAATGAAGGACTTGTTAAACAAGTGTGATTGAGAATGATCTTGGAATACTGGCGAAACCCTTATTAAAGTTAAACTATTATTTTTTAACTAAAAATAATATATGTATAATATTTATTGCGTAAAAATGGTTTATACAATATTTTAAGTTATGGGCATCGTGATACACCGATAACCTATGATATGAATGTGGATATCATGTGGTATCGTCAAATATTGCTCCTATCACCATTTTTATTCAATAAAAAACATTTCGTTGCACCTAATTTAAAATCAATTTGATGAAGTTTTGGCATAATATTGGATATATTATTCAAATAAAGAGTCTTTTTTATAACCGAGGTTGTTTGATCCCCATCAATTATTGGCGAATGTTAACCCAATCAGAAAGGGGATACTTTACTCATAAGAATACTTTACCCAAGGCTTTTTTTAGAATTAAAAAAAAAAAACATTTTCCTAGTTGTAAATGGCATCTCTCCTTTCCATTAAATTAGCTGATCACATTATTAACATAAAAATCAAAGTATATCAAATGTTTTAAAATATTAAAAAAAGGCCTTTCCATGTTCCACATGAAAATTTTCATGCTTAACTCTTCACGTTTTACAGGTTTTTTGTTTAAGTAAATCAGTTGATTTTTTTTGTGTTAATCAAGTTCAATCAAAACCGGTTAAAAAAACTAATTAGCAAAAATGTAATTAAAGTTTTATTAATGTTATAACTCAATCAAATCCAATAATCCTTTTAAAAAGGTCAAAAGAAGTTTGTGTATAAAATTAATGAAAAACCAAAAACTCGGTAGGTAATGTGATGCTTCTACGAACTGTTAATCCTCTGAGGGATAGGTACGTATTATTCCGTCACCTGACTTTAAGATTTTCCAGAAACAAATATTTTTTTTCTAATTTATACATTTTATAACTTTACTAATTATTTTATTTTAAAATATTGACGAAATGTTAATTTTTAATCTTAAATTAAATTTTATATTCAAGCATCGAAAACACGTTTAGACTTGGGCCAATTTTCTTAAACCAAAAAATATCAATAATATGAATATTTTAAATTTTTATATTATTGTCTATCATTATGTAAAAAAATATATTATATTCTAATGTTTTTTGCAACACCCTGATCAATTTTGCATTTTAATTTTTGATTTTTAAGCGATGATTTTTAAATTCACAAACTATAAAGTGTACTGAAAACTGACAAGTTTATAACAAACAAAAGTACCTATATTTCATTTGCTCTTCCAATAATTGATGAAAAGAGTGATTTTTTTGTGCTGAGAATGGAAATAAATTTTCAAACTTTTAATTAAATTAGTCAATATCATCAATATATTTTTATTTTAGTTTATACCATTAACATCTAACTTCTAATGGTTAACTCACTGTCTCGTAAGACGGATTTTATCTCCATAATTAGGAATTTTTTATATAAAGTGTTTCAAAAGTAACAGAAAAATAAAATACATAGAATTAGGTATGCTCTAGAAAAATAACAAACCCATTCTCAGACTTTTATTTTGTAACTTGTACTAACTTAACCCAAAATTTTAATAATTGCTGCAACGTTTCAAATATATAACGTTTTTATTTTACACTGTTGCCCTTTTTGATTAAGTTTATGCTTTACACACTTCAGCTCAAAAGTTTCCAACTTTTAGAAGAGTTTTTAATTAAGTCAACTTAAAATTTAATTTATTCTTTCAAACAGAAGTACACTTTTCATTTAACCCAAAAAAGCAACTTTCAAGTCGTCTCGGAAACAAATCCTCTTATGAAAACGAGGTTTGGGAAAGATAACCCCGCACAAAAACTTCGTTTAAGCGTCTAGAATATCCGATTTTAAGAAAAAGAAATCAGAGACAGAAGAAAAAAACGAAAAGAAACCAAGAAAAAGTTCTCTAAAAATCTTTCCAACTTGAAATCACCCGGAGCCAAGAAAGTTTACTTCTCTTTTCCCTGATATCAATTTATTTCATACCCCCTCTTTCCTTCTAACTTGTACATATATATCCAATCTCTGTCGGATAGAGCAATTGCGAGGACTTCTTCAACGTACGAGGACTATAAGGATATTAAGGATTTAAAGTAATCTTACCAGTTCTCTTGTTATCCTAAGTATACTGCCGTGAGCGGGTAAAACTGCAATACCTAGACTAATGATTTGAACCATTGTTGTAATAACTAATAAAATTAACGTATAAGAAAGCGTACTAAAAGAATATTTTAGGGGGGAAATGGTCCCATCTATTGTAGTAGTTACTGCACTTTACCTGCAGTGGCATTAGTATCATGTAACAGGTCCCCACCAACAGAGACGACTTAAGCATATTTTATGGATTCGCTAACTTTACAATTAGTTATGGTAGCGTGACATTTTAATTATCAAAAAAAGGTTAAGTTTAACGAAAAAAATTCAAACTAATAAATCATTCCCCGCATTAAGTTTTCTATATTACGTAATTATTGCCAACTCATACGACGTTTCATACGACGAACATTTCATACGACGTCGACGCTTCTGTGTCGAATCTTTTTCTTCTTCAGATTCATTTGCTTACCCAGAAGATTCAAAAGCTGTGATCCCTACATATATTTTGGGTGTGTATTGTCGCACTAAAGCTGCATGGGAGCTATTGATGAACCACCAAATATTTTCAAACATCGATTTAGTGATGAATTTGATTCATGACCAACACAACCTAATAGTGAAATCGTAATCGGTATCCGTATTTTGAACCGCTATGTGTTTGAAGTTCAACATTGCATTTATACTGATATTTTTTGCTGAATTTTGTAGCCACGGACTAAAACAGTTTAAAAGAGGACAATTTCAAATATCTTGTTAAATCCGATGACGTAAATTCGACGTCTTTCGGAACGACGTCTTTCTAAAGTTTTTTTTCACGTGTAAAAGTACGTAAATAAACTATATTTACTGCTAAAATTGTAGATTTTTGAAAAATATTAGCTTTATAAAATGCCTTTTAGTATCTGGAAAACAATGAGGGAGAAATATTTTTTTTTTTATTTGACGAATCAGCTATCTTAAACTATCATTTCATTATAAACTCAAGTGTTCATTTCCCCAAACAAAAATTCCAAATATTAGGTGAATATTTATCTTCACTTAATAGCATTAGGGTCACTTGAGCATTGGTTTGGTTGTAGATGTTCTTTGTTTTTATTTTGTGTTTTGCTCTGGAAAAGAAGCATGCTAACAGTCATAAAAGTTGTTTATCTTCTAAAGTAATGCGATGCATTAATCGAAAATTAACTGAACCATAGTGATGAATCATGAAATGTGTGTATTCTGGAAAGATAAACAAATCAGAAAACCGTGAGTGTTCTGACGGCTAAAGAAAAAGTATGGTAAATAGCATCAACTACTTTGAATTATGTTGTATTTAACGTGAATGAATACTTTGCCTTCTTACACTAAATATTTACTCTCCGCAACTCTTCATTGAAAAAAAAAGTTATAATTCTCCCCAAACCACCCCCCAAAAAATCTTTTTCGCGTAAAATGAGGCTGAAGATAAGTTTTTAATTAAAAATTAAATTACGTTTGTCGAATATATCAATTCCAAACACTATCTTACAAATAAACAGAAACATGCAATATCTAACTCTACTAAACACTCTATTTATATCCTATCCCCTAAACGAGGAATCGTAAAAGATGGGTGGAAGCAAAAAAATCAATCAATGCGTATCGGAATTACTTAAAAAAAGGAGAAATATCCGATCCTGGCGATGTGGCGTATCTTCCCCTATTTATTGGACCACTGACTTTGATGACACTTTCTCTGGTGGAGCGATTACAATCAGGTGACCTTTGGAACCAGAAAAAACAAATTGACAAAGTTGCGGCATTAACTTGCAAGAGTTTTGACGCTTTACGGGCTTGATGACAAGCTTGGAGTGAGAGTTGTTAGTTTGTATAACTAAAACATAGGCTGAAGGGGGTTGTAAATAAATGAAAAAAATAAATGACCTAAATTAGTATTAATTCAATATTATTAATGACCTTTGGAACCAAAAACACAAAATTGCCAAATTGTGACATTAACTTGCGAGAGTTTTGAAGATAGGCGAATCTTTGAAGGGCTTGATGACACTTTCTTATGGTGAGTCTAGTTATTTTTAATTACTCAATCATAGGCTGGAGTGGGATATAAATTAGTGAAAAAAATAAATAGTGTAAATCTATTTATTCCATCAAAAATGGCGTTAGAGCATATTTTATAGACAGGGAAAAGATTAAAAGATTATGTGCTCAATATTTATCACGAACTATATGTCGTGTGATGAATAGGATAAACTGATGTTTTGTATTTTATTTTAAGGATCACACGAACTAAGATGCAAAGCAAGAATTTACAGGAAGGACTTGGAGATGATTCATGCCGAAAATATCATAAATTTCACGCATCCATTGAGTATGCAAAATATTATTTATTATTATTTGGTTTTGGTACGTATGTGATAATCTAAATTCTTAGCTTAAAATATCTAGCTAAGTATTGCTTAAAAATACCTAAACTTTTATAGATGTGGAATTTTAAATGTGCTTTCATTCTGCTTTTTGACATCTAAGAATGCACCATTAAGTAAAAAAAATATTAAACATATTCTTGTTGCGCAACTTATCCCTATTTTCTGTGTATTAAAAATGTTTAACCTCCAAAAATATTAGTTATTACAGTTTTCAGTTTTTTTTTTCTACACATAAAAAAACTTTTTTTAATGAGAAAAAAATATTGGTTTCAATAATTACTCAATCCCTACGATTTTTTTCTTGGTTTTCGGTTCTTTTCCAGTCCAAAGAACCTTCAAAGAATTCTTCTTGTAATATAAAAAAAATCACTGAATTTATTGATTTCTTTTGTCAAGGTCCTGGGCGTTAATTAATTTGTTCTTTTGTAATCTACGCTCTCCCACGTGAATTTCATTTTAGATTTTGCTTTTTTAAGCAGCAATCCCTTGTCGTTTTCCAATTTACGCTGTTATCACTTTGTGTTAAATTCATTTATTCCGACCAGAAATAGTTTTTTTTCTGATTTCTTGTCAATAGAAATAGAAGATTTTTTTAAATCGATTTGAGGTTGCTCTTAATTTCTGTCCCATGTGATTTATATTAGAATGATACTTCTCTTATTGTTATGCATATACATTTTTTAATTTTACCAATGCATTTTCATCAATGCTTTTGCCGAAGAGTTACATTTAATAAAAACTGCATTTTTAATCTGCTTCTTTTATGAATATGTACCTCATGTCTGCCAGAAATTATCAATGCATATCCAGCTATAAACTTATGCTAGAGAAATTGGTGAAAAGTTTAAATTAGTTAATATTAAAACTATATTTTTTATTTGTCGAATTATTTCATGGTGCCATCAGGTGGCGTAAGGCATGCCATGTGCTAGAGCTTGAGAACTGCCTTGTGGGATATTGGTTCATAAATGGCTTCACCTTTCCCCCTATGGGCAGATCTGCTACTTTTTAAATCTATGGAATGATGTATTAAATAATTCGGTGCTTACATGATTTAAGCTTCGCTGTGATTTATAAAATGCTCAACTCTACCCAATTGCTTATTATCTTATTGCCTTTAAATTAAAAAAATAATTTAAGAGAAGTGGAATCCAAATCAATAGTTATAAGTTTAAATATATATATATATTTTTAAATTTTTGCTTTGCTTACTATTAAACGTAATTTTAACTAAGTCATTATTAGTTAAACTAATGTTAAAAAAGACTTCAAAAAGTTCAAAATTACTGTATCCCGCAAAACTATGCTTATTCAACAAAACTATACACATTATAACATACTGTACATACAGACTTTTCAAAAAACCATACTTATTCTACAAAAATAAAGGATAACTTTTCTAAAGAAAATCGTAATACTTTTTATTATTGTGTCAAGCTTTATGTAGTTAAAAAAAATCGAAAATTTTTTACATTTTTTATAAGAAACATGTTTTTAAGTTTATTTTTCTCAAAATAAGTTTTGACACAAATTGAAAAAAAATATGCTCCAAAACAATACAATATAAAATCTCTCAGCATCAACGACTACCATTACTGGCATAACAACGCCACAAACAAAAACAAAGGAACCAACGTCAGCGCCTAAATCCTCCAAAGCAGTATGAATCCACAAACAATAGAATTACAAGCACAAATAGGGATCTATTATCCACGAGGGGGTTTAATACAGCGACAAAAAGGAAGCCCCGAAGTCTCTCCATCACTTGTGCTTTCGAAGGAAGAGCCCAAATCTTCAATAACCATGGGAGGCCCAAGTAAGCCTCGCTAAAAAATATTTCATTTATGCCCCTCCATCCGAAATCCCATCTTTATATTTTATGCCTGCCAATACAGAATCCCCCAATTCAGCCGTAAACCACTCATACTTCGTGGAACAACAACAACAACAAATAACAAGAATAATACGGAAATTCCACCTGGATGGCTACAGTGGAAAAGCGCGCCACAAAATGGAATCGAATATGCATCTTTTACAACATTTTTTGTTCGCTTTGTTTGGGTTTTTCTTTGGGAAGACATTTTTTGTTTTACAACTCATTGACATGGATTTTTTGAAAATGAGGTTAGAGGAAAGGTGGATCAGTTTGGCGTGATTTTCTTTGAAGTCGCTTGAAACTCGCCAAAGTAAGCCAAATGAAAAACAAAACACGAGACCTTCATTGTCTTATATTTTTGCTAAAGCTCTGTGGTTTACGCATATTTTTCACCCTGTAGCAATATTTTGAAGTGTATCTGAACCATTGTGAAGTATCTCGCTAATCAGTTTTTGAATCCATAAATGATTGTACAAAACTAGAGATTTATTTAAAAACACATTGTTTAGCAATTAGAATTTCAATTATGAACACTTTTGCCGTTTTTAGAGGCTTATTTGATATCGAAATCAAAATTTTTTGTTGAATATTGATTCACAGGTCAATTGCTTGTTCATATTTAAGCATTAAAAGTACGAACACTCTGATTGTTCATCTAAATTAAATAAACTTACTTCAAATTTATTTTTCAACTACAAAATATTACAATATAATTGAAAACAATGAAATTATAAGAAGTTCCAATACAGAATAATACTTATAATCACCGCATTTCCATAGTAACCTAAAGGGAAAGGCATATTAACCTCCCGAACGCCTTGAAATGTTAGAATACGTATGGTTGATTTAACTATATAAAAACAAATGACCTAGACATAGATGACATAGATGTTTAAAAAATCAGAATTTGGTTTATTTTTGAAAATATAATCTTTAAAACAGTTCCAAGTGAAAAAAAGTACAATATAAATAAAAAAAAATTTGAGGTTATTGTACAAAAGATTGGTGTTTAAAATGTGGAAACAGTCGGGTCTTACTCTCACGAGGTACCAAGAGGTATCAAAAATTGTAACTTTATATGATTTTAAATGGGCTTACTTCCAAAACAAACAACGACTTCAAATTACTACCCAGGATTGAAGTTGATGACCATTCCTCCATTCTCTTACCACCTCGATGTTTCCCTATATCGAAATAACCATGAGGGATTCATAAATAAAATTGAAAACATGGTTTGCTTTGAGATGTTATTCGTGCGGGTGAATGGGGTGTTTTGTTATGCGCTCTTCGATTTCACGTTTATAAAGATGGAATGTTGCTTGACTTGGTATTTCTATAACTTAAAAAAATCTGTTTTTCATGTGCGTTACACATAATAACATAGTTTATAACATTTTTAACCGAATAAAAGGAGAATTTATGTGAAATTTGTTTTGTATTTGATTGTTCAGGTACATGTTTTACTATGTTTTTCATTCTTTTTGGCAATGAACAAAATATCAAAAGATTTTTTTTATTATAACTTTTAACTATTATATCGCGCCTAAATCTGACAGGTGATTGAATAGCGAAGATTTTTACAGTGTATATAATGTTAGTAATTCGATCCAAATTCAAAAGTAAAATAGCTTTCGCATTGAAAACAAAATGGTTAGCTTACTTAGTTCTATTACATAATTTTAAATTATTTTTTTATCAGAATAAACACAAATTATTATAGTTTAGATTTTAATTGTTTTCAATTTCAAAATGTATTACTTTTTAAAAGAATATTAAATTTGTCAATATTTTATATTATATTATATTATATTAAAATAAAGCAATTTGGATCTTGTTTCTAATATATGAATTCGATAACTAAAAACTTCATTCAAAACTTCAACACAAACAATTTATCATATTTCATACGTGTTGCTGTTCTAAATAGTTTTTCTAATCCCTAATAAATTCTGTATCAATGCTCATCATTAGTATCTTATGTATCCTCAGTTTAATGAGTAAAAACATGTATTCCGTACGTAGTGCAAAATGTTGCATATTTTTTACAAAGTTTTCAGTTATGTGCCAGTTAATTTTTTTTAATTGCAATAAATGAATTGAATGCAATAAATGAATTGAAGAGAAATTAAATACAATCCAAGAATTTGAATTCAGTAATAGACAGCCCCATTTTGAAACTTTGTTATGAAAAAATAAATTATCTGTCCTCTATTATCTACCGATAAAAAAATATTGTTAACACAGAATTAGATTCATTTAATTGGATTAAAGCAACTAAATAATTGGCCTGAAACAATACCTATCGTTAATTGAAAATAATAATGATAATTAACTTATCTTTCTATTTTTAGAAAAGATTATTTTGGTCTTATCTTGAAAACTTTCTTAACTTGATATTGTTTATAAGAAGTAATAAGAAGATTTAGAAGCATCTAGAATAACAGTTCGTCTATGTCATAATCAATCTAGTAATATCATTTCGTATCGTTTGTTTATTTTAAGGATAGGCATTGTACATGGGTACGTCAGGGTATACCCAAAACCAAATTATTTTTAGCGTGTTTACTTGCATCAATTTTTACATAATAAGATTTAGCCTCTATTCATATTATTTACATGCGTCAAAGTTACACGCCTGCACTCAAATATGTCACCATTGATAAACTTGAAAAAAATTAAATGAAACTGTCTAGACGTACATTAAGCTTTTTCAAAATGCATCGGAAATAGAATTAATCTTGTTATAAGCAAACAAAAGTTACACTCAATTAACTAATAAAATATAATTCATTCAATTAAAAATAAATGCAATACGTGGGTACAGACAATAAGTTAATTACTTTAACCAGATTTACTGGGAACAATATTCCATTATCCAATTAAAAACTTCATTTTATTACATGGCGGATAGCAGTGAATACTTATCATAAGTAATTATTTAAATGACTTTAAAAACTAAACTGCAGGGATAACAAATGAAGTTAATTAAATCGTTTGTTTGGACTGTAAACTTTAGCTTCGGATGATTAAAAAATACCTTAAAACTTACGAGGTACAAAAGAGAAGCTTTTTTAAGGGCTTGAAAAATTCTTAAGAAATGAAGTGCTTTTTGTTTGAGCTATGGAACAAAGTATTTTTTTTATAATTGAAGAGCTTAGTGGAAGAACGTGCTAAGTGACATTTTTGAAAAAATTGAGATTTTTTCTGTCAATAAGCATATTACTAACTTCTTTAACATTAACAAGTTTCCCCTTTTTCATAAACTTCAAGTTTAGTATATTTTTCTAGCTCTAAAAGTTCCGTTTTCAAAAGTTTGAGTGCAAACGAAAAACTTTAAAGCCCATTTTCTCGTTTTCACCTTTTTGTCACTTAGCACCTTCTTTCACTAAGCTCTTCAATTATGTAAATATTATATGAGTATAGCTGAAGTTTTATTTTTTCTCTAAGTAGCATTCTTCACAAATATTATACAAATTGTTGGAGATATATTTTTTGTTTAATTGAAAATTTCCATAGACAGGTCAGTGGGTAATATTTCAAAAGGTGTTTGTTTAAATTACTTTTTCTCTATTTCACTAGAACAAAACAATAATTTTTTTCAAGGGTAATATGCTGTTGTAAATATTATTTTAATATAGTATCTCTAAATATCATCAAATCTGCAAAATTATATAAATTGTTGGAGGGACGTTTTATGTTCAAATACTTGAGCATTTCCATGGACCAATCAGAAGGTAATATTTCAAAAGGTTTTTATTCAAACTACCTTTGCTCCAATACTCCAGAATTCAATTACATTATAGATACATTGTTTCAAAAGACTCAACGTAGCTATACACAACTACATACACATAACCAATTATCATATGAACACCTAAACTAACAACTAACTAAGATATATAACTTTTCCAGTGTTAGTGTATGGATGATAGTTGCTAAGATATCTAAGCTGTATAAGTTGTTCAACACATTAAATCCATTATCGAGGACTTTGTGAATACAATTTACACCTCCATTCAAAATAAAAACGTTAACATTAAGTAGGTTAAACTAACGTATAACTTTAACTAATTTTCTTAAATTCGTTTTTCGTGTAACGTAATTTATCCTGCATAAATAATTCAGGTTTCTATTTGTCTTGTATTTTGATTATTTAGATAAACTTGAACAGAAATCACATTTTAGCGTGGCACATTTTCTTTCCAATCAATGTCAGTGGGCTAAAATTAAATGTTGGTATTTTTATTATAAAAGCATTAGTGAGAATTCTTAATATTTATTGTAACATTATGATAACGCAGCCAATAATGGAAAGGTTATATATTATGTCAATGATGGTACTTTTATGACATTTGCAAACGGCGATAATTTTTATCTTATGATCGATCTTTAATATGTATGAGGCATTTGAAATGTATAAATTACTTCAGTTACAGTGGGAATCGTTTCACGCAAAGTTATGCACTCATATTAATGGTTTAATTTAAGTATCGGTCAGAGTATAATGCCAGATGAAATAGATGTGTGAGAGTTTAATTAAAGTTAATGTGTTTTGTGTTTATGAATTTGTGCTTTACTTGCTCAAAAAATATAAAAGTTTAGTCACAGCATTTCTGTTTAGTTGGTCGGCTAGGTTAAAATATTTCACTTCCTTGATACAAAAAGTTGAAGACTGGTTCCAGATGAAATAGACTTGAACTTTGATTTAAATTTAATGCTTTTACATTTAGGAATATGTGTGTTTAACTTATTCAAATATATGGAATGTATAATAATGGAATGTATATAATGTTTAAATAAACAAATATATGGAATGTATGGCTCTGTATGAGCCAAGCACTGCGACCAGGGGTCCAGGGGTCTAATGTACAATAAAATTAAATGTGACTATTTACAATTAAATGTGATAATCTCTGAATCACCTAGATCATACTGTCATTTCTGTGTTAGAGAAATTGAACCGGTGTATAAATATTATATCGTTTTCTTTGTGGAAGGAAACGAAGAAACCAAGTTAACTTTTCTTGCTGAATTGCTTTTAACAATTCAAAAATTTTATTTATAATTTTATGGACCAACATACCTACGACCATAACACTTTTATTTATAATAGTTTATAAAGCAACGTAAGAAATGCAAGTGACAAGTTAAAAGATCTTAAGATCTTTCACCTTTTCATTTACGTTTTGTAAGCTGATTTTACTGATGTAAAACATTATGCTGATTATTTGCTGTAAACCATTATTTAAAATAATTTAAACTATTTAAAAGTAAAATGCGTCCGTTGTATTTATACTTATTTTGTTCATTCGTTATTTTTCACGTCAAATATAATGTTTTTCTTTTTTTTACTTTAATGGATTGGGGGTAAAAATGTTTGATGCTTGTTACATTTTATTACGAAAGCAAGCTAAGAGCAATTTTTAACAATATTTTTTTGGAGGCATAAAAAATATATGATGAAATATAAAAGGATTAATAACAAAACTGCATTTATGGTATACAAATTTTCAATGAAGCTAAGATTAAAAAAAAGTTGATTAATTTTTTTTTTATTAAAACGTATTTTTTTACATCTTGCATTTATCATTTCATTTAAATCTATTTCTTAAAAATATATATTTAAAAAATTAGGTTAATGGAAAATAAGCTTATCGGGAATATAAAAAGAATATTAACTTTCAAATTAGAATTCAACTTTTAGGTTTTGATATTAAAATAGTTTTGCTAGATAAATATTAAGTAATTGTAAATATTTTGAAACTCTAAACAAAATCTAAATATACTAAAACACATACACAGTTTTAATAAAAATCAATAATAATATGCTATTTAGAAATTAATCCGAAAATCATTTGAACTATTTTTTTATAATTAAATAAAGGTTCTTACGCTATCGGATTACACCAATCTGATTGTTAACGAAGTAATTAATATTCTATGCGGATTTTCTAGCATTTAACCAAATCAGATTAGCATATTAATAAACTTGAAGTTAATTATTAATTCGAAAGCACCACGTTGATGACGAACGTTTAATTATATTTGAAGTTCTTATTGCTACGTTAAGGAATTTAATTTTTCTGAAGACGTGAATTTATTTAAGTACTTTTACATCAGACATGCACCACATTGCAAAAGGACCAAGCAAATGATAAAGCAGCAACGATTACGTAATATTGCTTAGTTGAAGATTACGGGAACCTTAACATGGTTTGGCGATTTTCTAAACTAGTGTAGGTCTAACGCAAAAAAAAATATTTATTTATTTATTTATTTATTTATTTATTTATTTATTTATTTATTTATTTATTTATTTATTTATTTATTTATTTATTTATTTATTTATTTATTTATTTATTTATTTATTTATTTATTTATTTATTTATTTATTTATTCATTTATTCATTTATTCATTCATTCATTCATTCATTCATTCATTCATTCATTCATTCATTCATTCATTCAATGTGAATTTGGTAGGCAGAAAAGCAGTTTCTAGCATGTCAAATCTACAAACAAGTTAAATCAGATTTCGATATTTTCACAAGGTAAAAAATTCATATATTAAAATTCTAACAATATTATTGAGTTTAAAAAAACATAACATGGACCTATTTAAATGTAAAACTTAGTCATCCATATTATATAACCCAATAACCAAGATTCGACGTTTTCGTTTTCAAAAGCAACTCTCTGCAAATCCCAAACGTCAACATTTGTACTAAACCCATTTGCGTAAGCATCTAAGAACCCGGTACTATCTCTACGAAAGTGTGGAAATCCCAAGTTACTGAAAATATTTGTTGCCAACCTTCAGATTTGACTTAAAAGTATTTCAGTCTCCATAAATGTAACACAGCAATGCTGCGATGCAATATATTACCTACAACTATAGTAATATATTACAACTATATACAAATAAGGTAATATACCACCTATATGTAATTTAAAGGTAATATACTAATAGATAATGTACTAAAATATACAAATAATGCTAATTGTTTGGAAAAGTAAGGTTTTTTTTATAAAAGTACACTTTTTTATAAGTTTTTTTAATAAAGTACAAACAAAATCGTAATAACAATACAATAACGTTCGTAATAACAATATAATAACGTTCGTAATAACAATACAATAACGTTCGTAATAACAATACAATAACGTTCGTAATAACAATACAATACGTAATAACAATGCAGATTTAAAACTATTGGTGTGTGACACTATACGACTTTCAATTACAGCTTAATAAATTCCTACATTGTTGGGGATTGCATATCCTATCAAGCAATTTCCATTACTACTTAAAAGTACCATATGCGAGTGCGATTTTCTCGAAAACCTCAGTATGAATAGACTAACATATAAAACAAAAACCCGTGTGCCAAATTGGAAGCTCGTAACGCTTGATGTCACTTTGTAGTCATTGACGTTTTTTAGCAATACCTTTAAAACCTTAAAAGTTCTTTGGCAAAAATTACCCTTTGCGCATGAGCGATTTTCTCTGAAACCTTACTATGACGCTCGACAGGACCAGGTAACTCGTGTACTTTATTTGAAGTTCTTAGCTCCTTCAGTTAAAGCTGTAGAGTTTGTCAGACAGACCATGATCAAAACAGTTTTTTTTTTAAGAATCAGTACCATTCAAATGCCGCCTCGGCGGTTCAATCGTTAGGACTCTAGCCTTTGGAGCTGCTGGGGTCGGGTTCGAATCCCGATCAGGCATGGATGTTTGTGACCGTCAATAAATGTTGTTATTTGTCTATGTGTTATTCATTTCTTTTTGACTGTAAAAATTCTTTTTGTGTCTGGCCCACTTGACGAAAGCTTATAAGCGATTCTCTGAACAAGCACACGAGCTGGAATATATATGTACCTTACCATACCATACCTTTCAAATGTGTTGAAACACAAAATCTCCTTTTCGGATTTTCAACACCATTACAATGCTTTTATCACCATGTATTTCACATTAAGTAAATAAATGTGAAAAAGTGGGGTTTTAAAAGTAAGTTGTACGTTTAAAACAATTGAAATATTATATGAAAGTTGCTGACTAATGGTAAAGCTTGAATTAAAATATCTGATGACCAGTTATAGTCTAAATGCTACATCAGAACCATTGGCAATAACATATTGAAAACATCTACCGACTTTTAATATTATGTGGTCACAAGGTACCCTCCCCTGAGTACAAATAGATGAAGAGCTATTTATTGATTAATGTTATTCGCTTGTTTTCCCTTGTACATATTAAATGTGGTCTGTACTAATAAGTAATGAGGAGTCGCATCATAGAAACATGGATGCTAAAACATTTCTTGATTGATATCATGGGTTTATTTAAAACTAGACTTAGTTGATTTACAGAATTTTATGATGTAAATTGGTAATCTTAGTAGATTGTCATTATAATTTGTGTTATCTTAATTATTTTTTTTTATTGTCTGGTTTGGAGATATTTTAAGGAACATTTAGTTAATACAGTTTAGTTTCGACAAAAATATTGCTTTTTGCTGTTTTTAAACGAATAGACAAATATAATTTAAATACGAAAATTAAAAATTTTTAAACAAATTATACTACTCATCAATTCTATCGAAACATGCAAGTCAAAGACAATGCTAAATCTGTAGCACACAAAACTCATACTAAATGAAACTTTTTATCAATTAAAAAAACTCCCTCAACTCATTAAACACCTCTGGAATACCCAAAAATAACTTTCCTAACTTCTACACTTCCATCATATCCTTCCTTAATAGGAGAGAGAGAGCGAAAGAAAAATCCAATCTCTAACTAGTTCCCGAATTTTCGAAGAAGCATTATTTTCTCTGGAACCACAGGCCCGGAGTCTAATGATGCGGCAACTCCCCAGAGCACAATACGTCCGGATAAAGTTCCCCGGCTCTAAATGCCTCAGCATTAACATTCGGATCACTGGCTGATGGTTTATAAATGAAAACGTATGGGATGCATGGCCGCTCTGTGGAAATATCTGCCGACGATTCATCATCGTAGCGACAGATATGGAAAATGTATGTACTGATGGAAGTATACATAAGCTTCTTGTGCTAAATGGATAGAAAGAGTTTAGTATTTGGATTAAAATAAGTAATATTTTTGTATTTACAGTTTGATAGCGAATTTATTGCGAAATATTGCAACGTATGGGATGCATGGTCTCTGTGGAATATTCGCCGACGATTCATCATCGTAGCAACAGATATTTAAAATATATGTGCTTATGTAAGTGTACTTAAGCTTTGTTGTCTAAATGGATAGAAAGTGTTTAGTATTTGGATTAAAATAAATAATTTTTGTATTTATAGGGTTTTTTTGTTGTTGTAGTAATTCAACAAAATGTGAGTATGGTTTATAAATGAAAACGTATGAGATGCATGGCCGCTCTGTGGAAATATCTGCCGACGATTCATCATCGTAGCGACAGATATGGAAAATGTATGTACTGATGGAAGTGTACATAAGCTTCTTGCGCTAAATGGATGGAAAGAGTTTAGTATTTGGATTAAAATAAGTAATATTTTTGTATTTACAGTTTGATAGCGAATTTATTGCGAAATATTGCAACGTATGGGATGCATGGTCTCTGTGGAATATTCGCCGACGATTCATCATCGTAGCAACAGATATTTAAAATATATGTGCTTATGTAAGTGTACTTAAGCTTTGTTGTCTAAATGGATAGAAAGTGTTTAGTATTTGGATTAAAATAAATAATTTTTGTATTTATAGGGTTTTTTTGTTGTTGTAGTAATTCAACAAAATGTGAGTATGGTTTATAAATGAAAACGTATGAGATGCATGGCCGCTCTGTGGAAATATCTGCCGACGATTCATCATCGTAGCGACAGATATGGAAAATGTATGTACTGATGGAAGTGTACATAAGCTTCTTGCGCTAAATGGATGGAAAGAGTTTAGTATTTGGATTAAAATAAGTAATATTTTTGTATTTACAGTTTGATAGAGAATTTATTGCGAAATATTGTAACATATGGGATGCATGGTCTCTGTGGAAGTATCCGCCGACGATTCATCATCGTAGCAACAGATATTTAAAATATATGTGCTTATGTAAGTGTACTTAAGCTTTGTTGTCTAAATGGATAGAAAGTGTTTAGTATTTGGATTAAAATAAATAATATTTTTGTATTTATAGGGTTTTTTTGTTGTTGTAGTAATTCAACAAAATGTGAGTATGGTTTATAAATGAAAACGTATGAGATGCATGGCCGCTCTGTGGAAATATCTGCCGACGATTCATCATCGTAGCGACAGATATGGAAAATGTATGTACTGATGGAAGTGTACATAAGCTTCTTGCGCTAAATGGATGGAAAGAGTTTAGTATTTGGATTAAAATAAGTAATATTTTTGTATTTACAGTTTGATAGAGAATTTATTGCGAAATATTGTAACATATGGGATGCATGGTCTCTGTGGAAGTATCCGCCGACGATTCATCATCGTAGCAACAGATATTTAAAATATATGTGCTTATGTAAGTGTACTTAAGCTTTGTTGTCTAAATGGATAGAAAGTGTTTAGTATTTGGATTAAAATAAATAATATTTTTGTATTTATAGGGTTTTTTTGTTGTTGTAGTAATTCAACAAAATGAGTATGGTTTATAAATGAAAACGTATTGGATGCATGGCCGTTCTGTGGAAATATCTGCCGACGATTCATCATCGTAGCGACAGATATGGAAAATGTATGTACTGATGGAAGTGTACATAAGCTTCTTGGGCTAAATGGATAGAGGAATAAAGTACTTTGTAAAAGTAAAAGTTGCATTTGGATTAAAATATATATTTTATGCTTAGTTTAATCGGGAATTTATTGCAAAATATTGCAACGTATATGATGCATATGGTCTATGTGGAAATATTCTCTGTTGAATATACAAATGTGGACGATGCATCATCGTAGCGACAGATATAGAAAATGTATATGCTTATGTAAGTGTACATAAGCTTCGTCGGATAAATGGATAGAAATAATTTAGTATTTGGATTAAACTAATTAATATTTTTGTATTTATAGTTTGGTAGGGAATTTTCTATTGCAAACTATTGCAATGTTTTGTTTGTTGTAGTAAGTCAGCAAATTGAGTTTGGTTTGTAAATGAAAACGTATGGAATGCATGGCCGCTCTGTGGAAATATCTGCCGACGATTCATCATCGTAGCGACAGATATGGAAAATGTATGTACTGATGGAAGGGAAGTGTACATAAGCTTCTTGAGCTAAATGGATAGAGGGATAAAGTAATATGTAAAAGTAAAAGTTGCATTTGGATTAAAATATATAATATTTTTATGTTTCGTTTGGTAGGGAATTTATTGCGAAATATTGCAACGTATGGGATGCATGGTCTCTGTGGAAATATCTGAGGACGATTCATCATCGTAGCTACAGATATGGAAAACGTATGTACTGCTGGAAGTGTACATAAGCTTCTTGGGCTAAATGGATAGAGGGATAAAGTACTTTGTAAAAGTAAAAGTTGCATTTGGATTAAAATATATATTTTTATGTTTAGTTTGATCAGGAATTTATTGCAAAATATTGCAACGTGTGGGATGCATATGGTCTCTGTGGAAATATCCTCTGTTGAATACATAAATGTGGACGATTCATCATCGTAGCGACAGATAAGGAAAATGTATGTGCTTATGTAAGTGTACATAAGCTTCGTCGGATCAATGGATAGAAATAATTTAGTATTTGGATTGAAACAATTAATATTTTTGTATTTATAGTTTGATAGGGAATTTTCTATTGCAAAATATTGCAATTTTTTTTTGTTGTAGTTAGTCAACAAATTGAGTATGGTTTATAAATGAAATTGTATGAGATGCATGGCCACTCTGTGGAAATATATGCCTATGATTCATCATCGTAGCGACATATATGTAAAATGTATGTACTGATGTAAGTTTACATGAGCTTCTTAAGCTAAATGGATAGATAGGGAGTTTTGTATTTTTATTAAAATATGTAATATTTTTGTTCAGTTTGATTGTGAATTTATTGCGAAATAGTGCAATAAAAATGAGTGGGATGCATGGCCTCCATGGAAATATCTGCAGAAGATTCATCATCGTAGCAATCGATGTGGAAAATTTATGTACTGATGGAAGTGTATATAAGCTTCTTGGGCTAATTGGTTTGGTCAGAAAGGATTAAAATACTTAATATTTTTTGTACTTAGTTTGATATTGAAGTTATGGCGAAATAGTTCAATGTTAACGTTTGGCATGCACGGCCGCTCTGTGGTAATATCTGCCGACGATTCATTATTGTAGTAACATATATCGAAAATGTATACGTACTGATGGAAGTGTACATAAGCTTCTTGGGTGACATGGATTTTTGTATTTGAATTAAAATATGTATTAATTTTGTGCTTAGTTTGATAGGGAGGCAATTGCGAAATCGTGCAATGTTTTGTTTGTTGTAGTAAGTCAACAAATTGAGTAGGGTTTCTAAATTAAAACGTATGGGATGCATGGCCGCTCTGTGGAAATATCTGCAGATTATTCATCTTCGTAGCGACATATATGGAAAATGTATGTACTGATGAGTGAGGAAAGTGTACATAAGCTTCTTGGACTGAATGGATAGAAGGGGTATATTTGGATTAAAATACGTAATGTGTTTGTATTTGTAGTTTTATTTGGAATTTATTACGAAATGTAAACGCATGGATGTTACGAAATGTATGGTCCCTGTGAAAATATCTGTCGACGATACATCATCGTAGATACTGACATGGAAAATGCGTATACTGATGGAAGTGTATATAAACTTCTAGGGCTAAATGGATGGAAAGGGAATTGTGTATTTGGATTATACTAAGTAATATTTTGGTATTTAAGCTGAAATTTAACTAAAACGCTTAGAATTCGCACACAATTACCCTGCAAATGCGATCGTTTTAAGCTCCGCCTGGCGAACGCTCCTGAAAAACCGTATTTAATTTCCCAAACCACGCTAATTCGTGCTCAAGGTTTTTGTTTTGCATGTTTGTTTTTTTTAGACTTAGGCATTTGAAGATAAAAGCTTTGATTCTGGACCATATATTAGAACTGGCATGCTGATGGCTTTATACATCGCTAAATCTTACCATCTTAAGCCCTGGTTTGTAAGAACACGTTTTCGGCCGTTGAGCCGTGCGTCCGAAGCGTTCGCTTTCCTATTGGCCATAGCTATCACGTGACCGCTACGTCAAAAGTAACGCTTCGCCCGACGTGCGAAAAACTGGAACCTGTTCTGGTTTGATTTCAGCGTTCAAACGTGCAGTATGGTGGCTGATTTTTCGACCTATTCTGATGAAGAAAAGATAATTGCGGACTGCTAACTAGCAATAAAATTAGTTTATTGAATATTAATTATTTAAAATGTTTTTTTATAGTTATGGACATCGTTAATTTGTAAGCATATTTGCTTCGTCATTGGATTACATGGATTCTCATCTATGGTATTGGTTAGAATTGGAGTTTAAATTAATTGACTGAAATATCACTTTAAGTTATGTTTGTTTGCATAATGTCGCAATAGATGAGGGTAATTATACCTTAAGCTTATTGTTAACTAGTTATGCTTCAAACAGCATAGATATATCTCTATGTTGTGTAATTTGCGACTAATTGCTAATCATTTCGATTGCCCAACCCCAAAACAACTTTCCATTTGATACTAATTTATTAATCTGAAAATAAATTGGCTTTTTATATTTTTAAGAAAGATGAAAGGTTTACTACAAACCGGTTTCAAAGTTAGATGTCAAATTGTAAACATTATCAACTAGTAAAATAGTATATAATTCGATTGTGTTATTGCACCATGACTTTCCTAAATCAGTTTTTTTTTCCAAAATTTAAACTTTAGAATAGAACTTTAAAGCTTAGAAGACAAAAATATTTGGCACTATATATTTTAAAAAATAAATTTGTGCCTATTTTCTACATTTTATTGAAATTAAACGTCATTTTTATTCTTCTAAAACTTCAATTGGGTCAATGAATATACCGTAATTTTTTTAAGTTATTTGCAGTATACACTACAGTATAGTATATCATAAGGTAATCAAGTTCTTTTTATTGCTCATTTATGTGTGTATTAAGAAAGCTGTAGTGAGAGTTCTAACTTTTTTCCTAGATAATTTAGACATTTTTAATTTACTTCCCAGCGTTTATTAATGCATAATTGTACAAAGACGTCAAAATTATAAATACTTATTCGAAAAAATATAAAGAACGATCTATGATAAGTTTCGCAGAGTCGCCTTTGTCCACAACGCATGCTCTATACCAAAACCGAGCTTAAGTTTGCAGCAGAGAAATGTACTGAGCGGAAGAATCTTGGTAAACAACCCGTCTGGCGCCGCAAAATCGCGTACTCTGATTGGCTTCTCCTTTCAACCCTGATATTCGTGCGCCCTGTTACGTCAAAATCGAAGGAAAAAAATAATTAAAATAACACTCTAACTGAAGCTAAACTAATAAAAATAATAAATTTATGTCTTGAAATAACAAATAAATTTGTTTATTGAATGTGAAATACCTTTTTGTATTCGATTCTCGCACTCAAAAATGAGAACTATTTACCCTTTTTCTCGTAGAACATTTGTATACTGCAAACTTAAGGTCGGTTTAGGTATAGATAACGATCGACGCTTCGCTAGACGCGAGTTCTAACAAACCACCCTGCGATGATAAGACGCTGATATCGCCGAGCAGGGCGATTTTTTCTCGCCTCGACGTGCGTTTTCAGTCCTTACAAACCAGGGCTTTACCTATAAACGTTGATACATATATCAAACTAAAACTTCTCGAACACATCCTCATATCTGTATCAAACTGTCTAAAAAAAAAGTACCTTATTCCCATAACCAAAGTCCTGAATTCAAGTAACAAAAGTCCCATCCACTCTATTTTTAAATAAAAAAATATTAAAGTTTATGAATGATATATTTAAGCAGCCATGATGATAGTTCTACAAACTAATAACCTTTACCTAAAAACTTGATACAAAGATGAAACAAAAACTTAACCAACCCCTTTCAACGAATCTTTGTCAAACCATCTTCGCAAAGTACCTTATTCCCATGACAAAAGTCCCGAATGCGTGAGAGGGGGGCCGCAGGGAGGGTGGGGGAGGGGAAGCAAATGAATTCCTGTGTCAACGCCAGCCTCGCTTCTCATTGAGCAAGACAGATGGATACACAAGTATCTGCTTGGGATTTTTCCCTTGCTTTGTTTTTGGTTTTTGATGCTGTTTGCTGTTGAAGATGGCTCATGCGTGCTGTTTTCTGTTACTTGTTGTGGGCAGGTATTGTTTTATCTGGAAAGGCTCCGCTTTATAGAAATTCAAGACTGACGTAATGAAGGTAGTTGAGTGTAAGAAAAATTATTTTAAGTATTCGAGGTGTAAATTTTTTTTGGGAAAAAATAGTTCTTTATTGTACAATAAAAGTACTCTTAAATGGGTAAATATGTAAATCGATTATAAACGATACAAAATAACGAAAACATGTTTTTTTAATAGTAGAAGAATTGCCAAATACGATTTAAAATTACTTATTCAAAAAACTATTGCGATGGTTAATACGTTATTTCATTAAATATTTGATTTCAACATTTAAGAAGCAGTGAGAATATTAATTAATTAAAAATACATATTCTTTGGCCCTTCAAACTTTACTTATGACTGGAAAAAGCTACCATGTTATAAACTCTACAAATAACCTATAAAATTCAACGGTATGAAATTTCTCTTTATGTGTGAACATTGAAAAAAAAAACTTTATACTACCATTTATTGAGTTACTATCAACATGACTTCACTGCTGACTAGCTTTTTATTTTTATTACACGAACGTGTTAAAATCTAATTTAAGGATCATAAACTCTTTAGATGTGAAATGAATAAATGTTTATTTAAGAACATGGTTACAAACAATTGGGCAGATTTTTGTCTAACCACGTCAACGTGAACTTGTTTACTATGAAATATCTTGCTTAAAAGAAACTGAGATTATTTACCCGGTTGGTTATGCACTTGATTAATACAAAAGGTTGATAAGTAATCAATTTTAAGCTTTTCTCAATTGCATTTATATAAATCATTTTCAATTGCTTTTTTTCCACGAATACACTACAAATTTAACCATATTAGATTATAAAATAATACATATATTAATTTGTAAAAATCAAAACTTACCTAACGTTAAACCGAAATTTTGTAACCCTGACCTAGTTCTGAGCTCCTTTCAAGTTCATATTATCTAGGTTCAACTGTATTTGTATCCCAACAAAAGTTTATGGAAAAAATATCTATAAAGAGTCTACTGTAATTTGCTTTTCCTCCCTGTTGGAATGTAAGAGAAAGAAAATACATGGATATGCATTCATTGCTATTTCGAAAAGAGCGCATGTGGTCTGTATCAAAACATAGTCATAATATATGAAAGGTTTATTGTAATATTGGTTCAAATATCCACTCTCATTTTATTTTGAGATACATTTTTATAAATATTTTATGTACAGTACATGCATAGATTTGTGACATTTCAAGTGAAGATCAATCGAGTCCATCAACTGAAAACTTATTTTGCTTTGAAATATAAAAGAAATTAAAATTATAAAAAAAAAAATTACAACTTAAATCTATATTAACAATGAACTCAACTATCAAGCTTTTTATCTGCCTTTAGGCAGTCTGGAATTCGATACTTGTTTAAAAGATAGAATTTGTCAAAAAAGTATGAGAGTTTAAATATTTCATATTTAGGGACGTACCAATATTGATATAGCTTTTGAAATACTTTTTCCGCGTTTGGAATTTAATCTACTGTGGGAAACTCCATTTTGTGAGTTTTTCACTGATGTGGAATCCGCTTTCCAAAGAATTTGTTGGAATATGTTTTGCATATCTACTGGGGTAGTTTGAATTTGCTCTTGTATTCAATGATGCTTACTTTATAGTAAGGTTGCTTTTCAATCAGAGGGTCAAAACCTAACATCAACCAATACCATTGTATGCAGCTTCCTCTGTAAACAAATAAAAGCCATTCCTAAACAGTGTATCGACAGGTGGACCCGTAAGTCACATCCAACGACATCCAACCATCCGACTCTCAACCCATGGTCCCCAACAGAGAATATTGAAGCATTGTTCCTATCTATATTGGATTCTAAGAAATGCTGCGAACATTGGCTTGCTTCAATGACGCTTTCTTTGTAGTAAGGGTGTGTGAAAATGAGAGATTGCAATCTAGCAATATTTTTCACGCTTAGTGTTCGAATTGTACTTTAAAACTTTTCATCAAAGCGCGCATTCTGTCTATTTTAATTAGATTAACTCTTCGAGGCATACCAACATATAAACTCGTCACCTAAGAGTCAGGTTTTTCAGATGCACACATATTTTTTTTAATTTTAAATTTTTAAAAATTTCTATATTTTGAGTCATTTAAAATAATCCTATACAGAAAAATAATGTAAGACACTTAGCTTCTATTATTTTCAATTAAAATTTTATTTTTAGTCTCATGCAGTGAATCAATTTTCTACTTTTACCAATTTTTTTTTTTACTCCTTAGAGGGTTAACATCAACCAATATCACTGTATGTCGCTTTCTCTACAAATATATATAAAAGCCTTTCCTAAACAATGCGTCGACAGACCGAGCCGTAAGTCACATCCAACGTCATCCAACCATCCAACCATTCAACTCTCAAACCATGGACACCAGCAGAAAATATTCCAGCCCTGTTACCCTCTGTCACTCACGGGTCAGTTTCCAGAGGTTAGAGTTAATATTTAATCTAAAACCTGGGAATAAAAATTTTAAATACATTAATTTAAATTCAAATATTAGTCTATTGCCACAGTGAAGCAAGATTATACTTCAACCAATTCACCTTTCCTTCAGAGGGTCAAAACTTAACATCAACCAATACCACTGTACACTTTCTCTGTAAATAAATAAAAGCTATTCCTAAACAGAGCATCGGCAGGCTGAGCAGTGTGTCACATCCAACGTCATGCAACATTCCAACTCTCGATCCACGGTCCCCAGGAGAAAATATTCCAGCCCTGTCCCCTTCTGTCACTCTCGGGTCAGTTCCCAGAGGTAAGAGTTAATATTTAATCGAAGACCTGGGAATAAAAATTTTAAATACATTCATTTAATTTCAAATATTAGTCTAATGCCACAGTAAAACAAGATTATACTTCAACCAATTCACCTTTCCTTTAGAGGGTCAAAACTTAACATCAACCAATACCATTGCACACTTTCTCTATAAATAAATAAAAGCTATCCTAAACAGAGCATCGACAGGCCGAGCCGTAAGTCACATCCAACGTCATCCAACCATCCAACTCTCAATCCACGGTCCCCAGCAGAGAATATTCCAGCACTGTTCCCTTCTGTCACTCTCGGGTCAGTTCCCAGGGCTTAGAGTGAATATTTCACTCCCTCCCCCAACATCGATTTTTCGTCGTCGAGCAAAGACGTTATTCGTGACCCCTCGGTGAGAAATCCCCTTTCTGCAAAGTTGGGTTGTTTGCGTGGGTGTTATGTTAGGGAGAGCGGTTGTTTAAGTTTCTGTTTTCTTTTATTAAAGATTGATATTGCAATTTAGTTGTATTAATTGAATGTAATCTATGTTTTAGTACATTGAAAGCTGATATTGTGAGTTGATTGTATTTACAGACTTTTCATGTCATCAAACTTGTTTGAAAAGTTAATTTCACAGAACTTTTGTTTCTGCAAGAAGTAATTTTGTGGAAGTGGGAAATTAATATAGTAATTTATGTTGAAATATTAGTTACTTAGTTGAAATACATTTTATTGAATGTCCCATTTAATGCTTGATTACTAGACGGAATGCCATAAAGGTTTTGTAATCCAAGGGATTTTTTATCCAACCATAGGAATACCCACAATACACAAACATTGCTTTCCGATGTTAATACTTAGATAATTATAAAAAAAATTATGAAATGAATCAAATGAGAAATGAAAGGGAATCGGATGGTTCTATCTGGCCCATATTAAATTTACTAACTTTAGGAACATTTTTCTCAGGAACTATATAAGATATCAGTGTGAATTTTTTTATAATTTGTTTCTTACATATCGCTCTATAAATTAAATTGAGGATATTTCACAGTTTAAAAAAATACTTTTCGAGTTTTTTTTAATATATACACTGCAAACAGAAATGTCTTGATTTCAGACAAGAAAGCGTCTGAAACAGGGTGCACATTATTCAGACACCAAAAGATTTGGTTTGGTTTGAATTATCGTCGCACTAGAGCTACACGAGGGCTATTGGCGACTCAGACACCAAAAGGCGTCTTAAATTGTTCAGACATATAATGTGTCTAAAATTCAGACACATATACAACAGAACTATATTAAAATTAATGGCAAAACGTCACGCGGTGTTCCAAGGTGGTCACCCTCCCAAATACTAAACACTCACGATGTTGTTTGACTTCGGTGATCGGATGATAACCGGTATTTTCAACATGGTACGGCCGTTGACAGTTCAATAAGATGCAGTTGCTTAGATAAAATATTATTCCGTCAATTTATCAAAATCAATCACATTGAAATCTAACCATCTGCTAAAAGCTAGTGAATAATAGAAAGTAATTATTGCTTCTATAGTGATATACTCTCATATTTTAAAGAGAAGAAAAAATACCTAAAGCCGTGTGCTTGGATAACAAAAAGACAGCCGCGAAATGACAAAATCTTATTTCGCTTGAAATCGCAATACAGATCCAATTATAAATCAACTTTTAATTATTAAATTTGGTTTAATTAGTTTTTAATGAATTTTTTTTAATAAGTCGTTTAATTTAAGTTTAATTTAATTAAAGTCGCACTATAGTGCTTGGAGAGGAACGTTAAGATACATTGCAAAAATAGTTGAATTAAAGAATAATAATTTTAGTAATCAAAAAAATGAAATATATTCTTAGTTTTTCGATTTAATTTAGGTAATTATTAAATTTAAAAAAATATATAAGTAAATGATATTTTTTGGTGGCATGTCAAATTATTTTTTAAGTAAATTGAATTTTGCATTTTTAATGAATAATATAATTATAATTAACAAAATTCAAGTGAAAAAGATTGTTTTACTTATAAATTAAATTGCGCTTCATCTAAAAAAAATTCTAAGTTCAAGTGTCTGAATTGCATGGCATGAAGTGTCTGATTTTAAATGTCTGAATTTGAAAGTGCCTAAATTTCAGACATTTACATCAAAAACCAGACTCTACAGTGTCTGAAACAAATTTAAGACACTATAGTGTCCAAAATACATGAGAGAATATTTCAGAGAGTGTTCAATTAAGACCCCAAAGTGTCTGAAAACTCAATTCAGAATCATTTGTGCTGAAATTGAGACACTGCTTTTTGCAGTGTATTTAATCCTAAAAAAATCCGTTTTAAAGTTATATAACTTTTTTTAGCAGATATATTTCCAATTCCTCAGTTTATATCAATGATATATTAATGGAGAAGAAATAATGATACAAAATATGTTGATATCTTTTATAAATCCTGATTGTTGAAATACCTTATATTTCAGGAAATGCTAAAGAAAATTAAGGTATAATTAAGAACTGATATACAGAGTTTCTGAAAATGCTTATAACAAGAAAACTGCTAATCAGAAATCGATAATCTTGGTCTTAAATTAAAGCTGAAGGTATGCAGATTAAAAATAAAGGAAAAACATCAAATTGACATTGTTTGACATTAACACCCATCCGATTAGCCTTAAATTCACTACAAGCATTTATATTGATAAAGAATGAAACCGCACATAGTACAACTATTGATTAAAATTTCAAGTCTTTCAGCTAGCTTATGTTTAGTTTTACAAAATATTATGCCTTCCATTCCTTAACTTCATGGTACTTCCAAGTAGGCTGTTATTTTCAAATAAATGCAAATGAAAGCTTAAATTCCTATGCTTGATGTGTAACTTAAATACGTATTTACAAGTTAAAGAGTAGGGGTAAGTGGTGTACCTTGGACATATGTGTACCTCGAACCTATGCTGATTTTAGCTCGATGTGCTTAGATATTGAAACAAAACCACATGCAGTTAAAGTATTTGCTACCAGGGGTCTCCGTGAAGTTCTATCTGTTTGTTTAAAAGGTGAATTTATTAAAGAGGTTTCGAAAAACTAAATTCACAGTTCAAAAGTAAATTTTTGTCAGTTTCTTTGGTGTATTTTTATACTCAAACATGTAGTGTTTATTCAGAAACGATGGTTATGCAATATAAAGCAAAGTTTTAGCTATAAAACTGTGTGCTTGAAATTAAGTTAAGTCTTACCTTTACATGGTGATTAACACTTTTGTTTTTAGTATCCAAGTGGTGTACCTCGAACCTAATACAAGTGGTGTACCTTGGACTGGTCTAAGGTTTCACTACTATAGGTCTTATGTGCTTCAGATTGTCGAAAACCCTTTTTAAAATTCACGCAAATTTTTTCCTTTGAAAAATTAAGTAATTTAAGCTATTAATATGCAACCCTGATTTGTAAAATTATGTAGAATGGAAATCTGTAAGAAATTTTTATATGGTGTGATAAATAATTTTTCTGTAGTTAATTATTTAGATTTATGGTAGGCCTATAAAATTTTAAACATATTGATATAATATAGAGAATAATTATTGCATGCGCATTAAAAAAGATGTGTTTTCAGAACATCCTTTTTACGTTTAGGCCTAGTTGTATAAACATAGAGGAAAATATTTGAGTTGTTTTTTCAAATTTTTGACAGAAAGATAGCCAAATGTTTTTCTATGGCATGAAATGAGAGTTTAATTTTATGCTGCATTTTAACGGATACACCTGAGAAAGATCGCATTGCAGCTGAAAAAAAAAGGGCACTAAAAAAACTAAGGCAATAAAACCCCTTACTAAGCCAATTGACCTAACATTACCAATTACTACAATCGTGGCTAGAAATAAAAGTAGGTTTTAAAATGTATTTTTGAATTTTATGTGGCTAATAAATATTGGTTTTCGGACTGTAAACCGAGTCTCTTTACCTGTTAATAATTGGTCCAAGGTACACTACCGGTTGGACCAAGGTACACCACCGGTGGTGTACCTTGGTCCTAATTACATTTTTCTGTATTTATTTTTTTAATAGTTGAAATCATTTAAATAACATGCTAAAATAAATATATGTTGTATATAACAACATAAAGTATTTAGTAAAAATATTTTTATTCACTTCTGGCAAGTAATTAGGAAATTAAAAAATGAAAAGTCAAAATAGGTCCAAGGTAACCCACCTTCCCCTATTATTTTGTATTTATTGATAGACAAATAATTATTTGACTAAATTTGAACTTCTCGGGCGGAACTGAATGCAAAGCCCGTGGCTTTCATGGGCACTGCATTTCGTTCATTGTTTTATGAGAGCAAATTCGTTCTTTGTTTTTCGATAGCATTTCGTTCATTATTTTATGAGAGCAAATTACACCAGGAAATTTTCCTTTAACCAATCTCGAATCATCACAATTATTCTTGGAGAAGAAATCAGATATGTGGTGCTCGTCTTCTCTGTTCTTAAAGGTATTTTTTTACCTAACTGACTCTCAAATTTATACTCTTAGTCATACACCCGAAGAAGATTTAGATCCAGTGTTATGGATTAAGTACCCACACACTCTCAGAAATAACACTTTCATTTTTGACGATTCATGAATCCTCAAGCCTCATTTCGTTAATTTTCAGGATTGTTTCGTCAAACTATCACGTGACTTTTGAGTAAACGCGAATCCTCACTTTTACGATCGTGATTTGACGATTCTGTATCATGATTTTGAGGAAACTGAATCTCCTTGTTGTACTCGTATTCTCAAAAATAACAAAATATTTCTTTACATTAGACGACATTCAAATCCTTATAAAAATGACGATTCAAATTTCCGCACTTTGAGGAAACGAAAACTCGGAGCATTTGCCAGAAACGGAATCGTCAAAATAAAGGAAAATTTCTTCGTTTTTTAGCATTCATTTTTTAGAGTGCATTATTCAATGCAAATTCAAAATAAAAAAAAACTTGACAATCCTAAATTTTCTGTGGTTTGGAGAATGCCGAGTATAGACAGCATTACCCGACAACTGGTGTGAAGACTGCATCTTGTTACTTCCCTCACATCCTTTGTGCAAATCGCTTACGCTTTCGTGTTCGCCGTCCCATATCCTAACGCCACTGAGAGATTGACACAATCGATTCGGAACTTGTATATCGGGCTCAAGGAAGATATAGCGAAATATAGATATATATACAAGCGGAGATATGTTTCTGGGAACTGAACAGACCGATATACGATAGAGTACGCGGGGGAGATTAGGAGAGGAAGATCTAATATATTGCCCGGTACGCGGAAAAGTGACGTTTGTGTCATATCTCCATCGTGCGCAGAAAACTGACGACAAAGATTACTTTTGAGTTCAAAAATATTGAAATTATGAATATCTAGCAATGTGAGAGTGTACACTGTTAAAAATTTTGCGCTTGCTTTCACCATAATAATGGTTCCTAGTAGCTGCAACGGCTGTGTGGTGATGTGTTTCACCATATTTTCGGTATTGGGTAGAACCGTTTCTCAGGTTTCTGTTTCCAAAACTGACAACATGGTTCGACTGAATACAGGTAATATGGTGAAAAGTATCACCACACAGACGTTGCAGCTACTCGGAACCATTATTATGGTGAAAGCAAGCACAAAGTTTTTAACAGTGAAGTTGCAAAACTCCATGCTCCAAAATGCGACAGAGATATGAGTCTGGCCCCTTTATTAGCGACTTCGTTCAATTAAGTGTGCCAATGCCAGAAGTCGCCAATGAATAAAACGGATCCTTTTATACTTTGGAGAGGGTCTTTGAAACTACAACAGTCAATTGAAGAAAATCTTCAATGAACAACTAAAACAACAATGCTTCACATTTCCACGACTTACCTGAAATCACAGCTACATCAAACGGTTTTTTATTTTTATTTTTTTAAACCAACACACAAACCAACAGATTGCTAATTCGCCGAAACTGGAATGGGCCCTACCTAGTGTGACGCCAATACGTCAAGCTTTGTTTTCTTTAACACAAAAAAACACTATCCGACTCATTTGATTTTTGAATAGTCAATTAACTGGTACAACAGTTGGAATACAGTTAGCGAATACCTTATTACCTAATTAGTTTACCAGCGATGCCATAATTTGTAAGAAAACTGTTGAAAAAGTGCCTATTTCGATCTTAAAATAATTTCTAATTAAAATTGAGCTGAGAATTTAGGTATAAGTCTTTGTTTGTACATATTTGTACAATATAAAGTCATTTTCTTCGCATTTTCTTCGCATATTCGTCATTTTCTTTCACAATTTGCCGCGCAAGCCTAATCACAATGTGTTCAAATAGCTTCATGTTTAATATCATTTATTTTAGTTTTGGCTAAAGTTTCATAAATTTTAAAACTTGTTTTATAATAAATAAATCCTGTAGAATTACATATAAAAAATTATACTCATTTATTAAGTAGTTAAAAAATGACATGAAAGATCAAACTATGCTTTGTAGTATCTTCTTTGCACATTTTTAAGACTCCTGTGACCCCTTAACGAAGTAAAAGTCGCAACCTTCTCGTCGATCTCCATCCATGCTTCAAAATCTTCAGCATTGATATTTGATATCGGGCGTTTTCGGGAAATTTACATTAACTGATAACAATAAACGAACGGTTGATTACAATAAACGATGATTTTTCAATGTATTTTGATATAAGAGGACGGGATTAAGCGATTTTGATAACATTAAACGATTGGTAACATTAACCGTGACCACATTAAGCGGCGTCTACTGTATATGACTTATGGCTTTCTTGGTGGGGGGCAAGATCGCCAAGCACTGCAACTTTAAGTCTATTGTACTAAGCCCCAGAAATGACGCAAGCACAAGAGACACACAAAGAAAGAGACGACACAAACACATAGGCAAATAACAACATTTATTGACGGTCACAAACATCCATGTTTGACCGGGATTCGACCCGCTTAAATATGCCTTCGTCAATTAAGACATACACAGAAAGAATTTTTACGGTCAGTCACAGAGAAAAGGAAAGTACACCCAGGGAGAAGGAGGTAATCGAGCCCGCACCTGTTACAGCGCACAGACTGCTTGCGTACTGGTCCAAACCACTCGGCTATCCGGGTCCCTATAGAAAGTACTACTTCACTTTCACACATACGGGGCGATATGGGCAACTGGATATTCCTCCCCGGTGGTTAGCGGAAGTAATCAATGTGTTTGTTTTTGTGCGGTCTGGCGTTGGATTGGGTATTAGGTCTATTATTGCGAGAGATAATTGCGAATGATTGTTTGTAAATTGGGAAATCAAACATCTTATTACAGATGTGTTTAACCACTAAAGTAATCCATTTACGTGCGTGCTAAACAATCGATCAAATTAAGTCAAATTCCTTCCGATCAAATTAAGTCAATTTCTTTTTCGTCATCAGAGTATAACTTTGAAGATTGCACATTTCTATATTGGCAAAGAATATAACGGTTGCTTCTAAATAATTGTTATAAATTGAGAACCGAAAATCTTACTTTTATTCATGTGTTTTAAAAAAATCGATCGAAATACGTTAAATCTCGTATTTTCTTATTTTCGAATTACAACTTTGAAAAATGTGCTTTTCGATCTTCGTAAAGATTTCAATTTTTATTTCTCGTTTTCTTAATTCAAAATTTGTTATCTATATGTAAATACTCGTTTGATAATAACAAACCTAGTATGCCATAAAAAAATTTAAAACTAAAAGTATAGTGAAACATGATGGAAAGTAAAACGATATGAAATATAGATGTACATTAAAACATTAAATTACATTATTACATTTTCTTAAAACGAACGAGCGATTTTAACTCAGTCTGAGTTAATTTCACTTCTCCAGTATAGAAAATGCACTTCTCCTGGAGGAGTGGATCCTTTGTGCGTTAAACCTCCGACAGGATCACTCAAAACGAAGGATTTTAACTCAGTCTGAGTTAATATTCACTCCTTTCCAGTGTCGAAAATGCACTTCTCCTACTGGAGTGGATTTCACTCTTTTGTTTTAAGAGTGTATATGTATGATATGAAAGTCAAATTTAGTCCTACTGAATTTTGTTATACTTAAGCTAGAATTTTCTTCAATTAAAATTGAACAAAAATTGATAGTAACGTTTTTACAATTCACCCATCAATTATAACGTACGCGAAAATGCGATGACTCTTAGAGCAGTAGTCTATTTGAACCATTATACTAACAAAGATTTTATGTTTTAATTAAAATTTAAAAAATTGAAAAATTTCCTTTATTTATATTAGATGGTCATTGTAAAAAATGATGTTTATACCTTGAAAATCACCTTTTTAATTAGCTTTAAATATTGTCACAACACCTTGCGTGAACTCTGTAGTTAAAATTCTTCCTTAAAATATGTTTTTTAACGTATAATGTTTAACAAAATACGGTATTAAAAATATATAATAAAGAACTAATACTTAAAAAAATTAATGATTGTATTTTATTAAAAGCAAATTTATGACTTAAAGGCAAATTTATTTTTAGAAAAATCAATTACATATCAGCTTGAATTATCTATATATTCATACTTACTTACTCATTTTACGTGAGCGCTTTTTTAATCATAGAAGCATAAATGAATGAATTTTGAAACCTTACACCAAATTTTAAAAAAATTAGTAAATTATACAGTTGAAACAATATCTCATTTTATAGGCTCTATTAAAACTCTCAAAATAAAATGTGTATTTTAGACACACTCTCAAACAATAAAAAAATAGTTTTAGCTTCCACACTACGTTTATAACGTAAAAAGTGGAAGGTTTTATAATCGTTCAGTTCGTCTGTCTGTCTGTCACCAACTTTCACAGAACGAACCGCAAGTCTCACAAGCAAGTGGGATACGTCATTTTGAAGCAAAAAATCAGTTTAGGCTACATTCCAAATTTCATTAAAAATTTTAAATTAGAAGTTTATTTAAAATTTAAATAACTAAACATTTAATCTACATTGAAATAACATGCGAATTCCCCTTTATTCAATATTTTCACTGTTGCCATGACATCAAACGTCCGAGAAACTTTATTAAAAATAAAAATAAAATTCTTGAAAGATATAATTCAATTTAGATTGTTGTAATAGCACAATAAAGTTATTTCGATGGTTCATTTTACATGTATGAAGAAATATGCATATAAAGTTCTAAATGTGCATAAAAAATATGTAAAGTTTAGCTTTTAATTTTAAAGTAAGAAATTTACTAATTTATTTTTTGAAATGTTAAATTGTGTCTTCATAAGATATTTATTTAAAAAAATGCATCATTATTCTTCGAAGTTCAAAAAAATTAGCAAACGATAAAGATTAATTATCAAACATGCTAAAGAAGATTAAAGAAAAGTATTAATTTTTGCTTATAAAAGTTTGAATTAGAACTAGTTAAAGGCCCTGTTTGGCGAATTTCTTTCTGAGATGTTAGTGTGTTTCCTGTTGAGCGTAAAATGTTGTGTGGAAGCGGCGTAAGTGACAGATTATGTAACAAACCAACTTTTTTTTAATTTAAGAGTTTTAGCTTCCACACTACGTTTATAACGTAAAAAGCGGAAGGTTTTATAATCGTGCAGTCCGTCCGTCTGTCTATCACCTACTTTCACAGAACGAACCGAAAGTCTCACAAACAAGTGGGATACGTCTTTTTGAAGCAAAAAATCCGTTTAGGCTACATTTCAAATTTCATTAAAAAATTTCAATTAGAAGTTTATTTTAAGTTTAAATAACTAAAAATTTAATCTACATTGAAATAACTTGCAAATTCCATTTTTATTCAATATTTTACTACATTTCATATAGGCTACATTTCAAATTTCATTAAAAAATTTCAATTAGAAGTTTATTTTAAGTTTAAATAACTAAAAATTTAATCTACATTGAAATAACTTGCAAATTCCATTTTTATTCAATATTTTCACTGTTGCCATTATAACAAACGTACACGAAACTTTATTTGAAATAAAAGTAAAATTCTTGAAAAAATATTTATTTTTGTTTGATAATTCAATTTGGATTGTTATATATGAATGAGGAAAGATGCGTAAAAAAATTCTAAATTTGCATTAAAAATTATGCAAAGTTTCGTTTTTATTCTTAAAGCAACAATTTTACTTATTTATTTTTTGAAATGTAAACCTGTGGTTGCAAAAAGGTATTTATTTAAAAAATACATTATTTTTCTTTGAACTTAAAAAAAAACTATCAAACGATGGCGGACAAACTTTGAGGACCTGTTTATTCACAAATAAAAAGTGCAGGTAGCTAAAAATTTCATGACTTTATATCATCAATCTGCGTCCCAAATTTTGTGAAAATCGGAGTCGGTCATGCAACCCCCAGTAGGTGAGTTGGCATGGAATGACTCTAATGTATATTATTTGAGTAGTATACCACATTTTCTACTTTTAATATTTGGCATTCCTCGAATAAATAATACCGCAATAAGCAATATAAAATCGTAAATAAAAAACACATCATGCACATCCCGTACATTCGAGATTCAAACATATTGCGACTAAAGTCGTAAAAAGTAGATCAGTTCGGGCTGTTACAACCTCCCTTTCCCATTCGGAATTTCCCCGTGTATCAATAAATTAGAAAAGAGGGAAAAAACGTGTTTCCTTTAGGTAAAGCTCACAGGGAAAACCTAAGTGCACGATTCCGGAGAAGCCGGGAAAGAAAAGTAAGTTCAGCAGGAAACCGACAAAAAGTCCACGGAAATATAATTTCTTTACGGTTAAGGAAACTTCATGCTTCGGTGAAACTCTGGAAAAAATCTCCCATTCCATAAAGACAGGAGAAAAACTGGATTTCGTGTCCGGGGAAAATAAAAAAACTGCGCATCAAAGGATGGAGGAATTCTCCATCAGCTCGAAGGTGATGATTTTCCATCCCAAGGAAGAGCAAGAGCAGAATCTTTCCATCTTCTTTCCATCCCTCTCTTCATACATCCATATATTTTAAGCACTCTTCTCTTGAATCTGTGCCGCCCGGATTTTTTTTCCACTTAGGTAGTCCTAGTTATAGGGTGGGTTTCGCCAATTCATCGCCAACGTACAGATAAAGAAGACAACATTCTAAAGCTAAACTGCAGTAAACTCCAAATATCCTAACTCCGATTATTTAAACTGCAATTGTATCATTCTGCTACATCAATTCATCCGTAGGCGTAACATATAAAATATATTGCCTATTCATTTATTTGAAAGCTCTTTATCCCATCACCAATCTGCAGATAAGGAGACCAACATTCCTAACCTAAGGTATAGTAGAGACCCAATTACCCTAACTCCAATTATGCAAATTCGAGTGGCGTCATTCTGCTAAATGCATCAATTCACCCTTCCGTACGCGTAACATATGAAAGCGTTGCCGATTTTTTTAATAAAAAGTTATTTATCTTTATAAAAACAGTTTTTTTTATTCTTCCATTTTGAACTTGCATATGGTAACAATTTAAAATAGAGGTTTCTTTTCTTTTTAAAAAAATCCTATTATCGTAATTTTTTCTGCTATGAATCGGAACCTGTCCCAATCTATTCGGGTAATTTAGGTTCTACTCTACTTTCAACTTCACTATACGCTATTTCATATGCACGTTTATTAAAAACAAAGTCGCTGTGTTACATGAAAACGCATCATAGGGATATTACACAAACTATGACACGTATTTGGCGACAAACTACTAAAACTTTGGCGATAATCCCCTACAACTGAACTTTCTCCTATTTTTTTCCCTTTCTGCCCGTGACACGGTCCGGGAACGCGGAAATTCTGGAGTCGAGTAATGGTTTCTATACGTCTTCCTTTGACGGCCCATTGTCCGGGTCTGGCCTGTCCGGTTATTTATTTTATGTGTATGGCCAGGGTTATGTTTTAAGGCGATTTTTATTAGGTCGGTTAAGTCGGAATTTAAAAGTTTTCGAGGGCTGTTTATTGGGAGGAGGATGCCACTTTATTTTATCGCCAAGGTTTATATTTTATGGGAATTGTTTACTGGGTGTTGGGATAATGAGATTTTATTTGGGGAGGGTCGGTGGACGTGAGTTTGAAATTTTATCCCATTTGGGGAAACTTGATTATAAGGAGTTTATAAAAGTAAAATATAATGTTATATGGAAAGCAAAATATCGACAAACTAGGTTGTTTGACAATTAATCTGAATGAAAATAATTTCTTTCATAATTTTTCTATATCCTTCGTGTAACTCTAGTGCGACTATAATTCAAACTAAACTAAACAATTTTTCTCCTCATTTACTGGTGGTTCTATGCTCACATATGACACAGATTACTAATCGCGCGCGTGGTAGAAAAAGTGTAGAAGAAATTATTTTTATTGTGCGGAATTGTTGCTGAACAAGAAATGAAACTTTAACATTAAGGTACAGTACATTCAATAACAAATTCAAATAAGATTAATGGATATGTGCATTACATGTAACTTTTCATTCTAAATGGTGATTGAAGTAAAAAAGTTATCGTTTTCATCTCATTAAAAATTATTATATAAAATATCTTATCGATTAATGTATATTTCGAATTTTGTTCTTATTGTTGTAGTAATAATTTCGAATAAAAGTCTGAGATATTATTAAGGTTTGTTTTTTCTTAATGTGCCGACGATAGATTTCATTTTGCTTCGATAATTTCCTTCGTTACAATAGATGACTTTTTACGTGCGAATAAGATATCGTGTTGTATTTTCCTATGAAATTTATTTACCCAAGATAGCATAGTTCCTGGCTGAAATCCAAATTATATTAAAGTAAAATCAAAAGTGATAATCAATACAAATTATTAGCTGCAATCAATGGCGTACTATTATTATTTAAGCTGAAAGCATCCATAATTACAAAAAGTTTAGTATTATCAGAAAGGACCACTCATTTATTTATAACACTATCCTTATAAATACCAAACTAAGGCTTTGAACCGATGAATGCATTTATCTGGACTGACATTTCCCAAATAAATTTGAAATGATGCATGAAGCCGAACAAATTACAGATTTGGATTATAATTACGAATCATTAATTACCTTACATTGATTGATGATATTACATTAATTTTCGAAGGGCATTGTATTGAACAATATTCTAAACATGAAAATGCCGCTACGTGTGTATAATATGAAAGATAGAAAACTATGCCTTATATATTTTAATGAAATTTTAATTTAATTATTATTATCCAATATTAGTAATTATAATTTAATTATTATTATCCAATATTAGTAATTATTGATTTACTTATTCATAGAATATACACACTACGAAATTATAAATTGCAGGGAATTTTCAAGTACTGTATGCCACCGAATATATGAATTTTAATTTGAATTGGAATTTCTAACATTTTTTTTTATTACACAGTGTGGACATTAACTGCAACTCAGATAATAATAGTTTTCAATTAAATATAATACAATTTTAGCGATTTCCAGCTTTAGTACTCAACATTTTTTTTAAAAAATTCCATAATATTTTAAATCTTTCTTTAATTTCTAGATTTATTGATGATATTGGTGATTGGTGGTTTGACAAGTAAGCACCACTCACTACATTGAATCAAGACCTAATTAATTCCTGATGAACTATTTCCATTGGGGACGGGAAACTTTCACCTTAACTGCTTTACATCACTTTATTAAAATTATTTAATCAATTAGCCAAATCACTGTTTTAAATAAAAAGTAATGTATGAATAAGAACAAAATGAAATATTACTCCAAATTTAGCTTTCACTCTACGTTTATAATGTAAAAAGTGAATGCTTTTACAAAGGATCTTTCCGTACGTTAAAAGTATGAATAAGAGCTTCTGAACAAAAAGTTAAATATTAGTTTACAATGTTAATTACCTTGGATGGATTTTTTTAATATACTAAGCTTATTCGCTTTAATTGCATTAAAACGGTTTGTAGTAGAATCAATACAGATCATCATGTTCTCTGGTCAAAAAATAAAATATTACCAATAATTGGAAATCAACCCAAAAAAGAACGAGATTGGCTTAAATGCGAATCAGAAAGATAACAGCCAGAAGTTAAACACTGCAAAGCGCTTCCGAGTAAGCTAGCAACAATCAAACATACAAAGATTAAAACATATTTTCGTCAAATTAAGAAAAATAATTTATATATCAGATAAAACACCTAAACTAAACAGTTTTAAATAGCGAAAATTCGTAAAATATAAAACTACCTAATTATATAATTAGCCCAAGTTTTTCTCACTATTTTTCAACTCTATCCTCAGTATACGAGAAAGCACGATTTGAATAATTTAAAAGTGTGTTTTTTACACATCCACTTTACACTTAAATGTAAAATGACAATTCTGAGGTTTTCCCTCTTTTTTTTTTCATTCTTCTTGACAATCTCTAAAAAAATATATATTTAAACATCTCAATTCACTGCTTGTTTGACAGTGAAAAAAGATCCAAAAACGCTAATATTCTCCAGAGAAAAAAAGAATACGACATAAGAGCAATTCCCAATCTTCTCTCTTGGCGCAATTACATGCAGGCTTGAAGATCATTTACCCCATCGTTATATATGCAGCAAAAAAATACCCATTTTTTATTCGCTCTTATACAAAACTTAGAATTTTTCTTCCGAAACCATTGAAATAATATTCAGTAAAAATATCGAGAGAGAGGGAAAAAACTATAATAATGGAGTAGGGGGGATCTCTTAAAGTTCCCATTTACTTAATGGGAGCAAACAGCACGAATCACACTCCAGATACTTTTCCCGTCTATGACAGATAAGTCGATAGTTCTCCCGTATCACTAAGGAAAATACTTTGCTTTGATGGAAATGTGGCTACTTTACAGCAATAACGACCTAAGTCCACTTCTGACTTGGGTTCACTCTCAGAAATAACACTTTCATTTTTGACGATTCATGCCTCCTTTCGTTAATTTTGAGGATTGTTTCGTCAAACTATCACGTAACTTTTGAGAAGACGCGAATCCTCGCTTTTACGATCGTGATTTGACGATTCTGTATCTTGATTTTGAGGAAACTGAATCTCATTGTTGTACTCACATGCTCAAAAATGACGAAATATTTCTTTAGATTAGACGACATTCAAATCCTCATAAAAAATGACGATTCAAATTTCCTCACTTTGAGGAAACGAAAACTCGGAGCATTTGCCAGTAAACGAATCGTCAAAATTAAGGAAAATTTCGTCGTTTTTGAGCATTCATTTTTTAGAGTGTTATTTGTGTTCCGAAGCACTTATTTTATAGCCGTTTTTGTTGGGAGTGTTCAGATCATGAGACAAGTTGGAGGAGGGGTTGCGTCGGTGTTGCTCGGACCCGTCCATATCTGCTTTGAAGATTTGAATTTTTCTTGAGTTTGAAGAGGATTGAAATGTCTTCGATAACTGCAAGTGCTTGGCGGTGGTTTGATAAAGGTTTGACTGGCATTTGATGGTTTTTAGTTTAAAATTGTGTTTACATATAGCTCGTTATGAAACATTGTGAAATCTCTCAATTTAAAAAATATTTTATACTAAATGAGGGTTCTTTAAACTCTGACTCATTAATAGTGAACTATGATTCTGGGGATACACCTAAGAAAAAACTCGTATTTAAACCGCACAAATGAACATACACAACTATTTTGTAAAACAACTGTCGAAACAACCGTCGATTGTCGACCACCACAACTGTGGATCACGCGAGGATAAGATTGCTTAAGTTTTTTGCTATTGTTTTTACGATTTGTGATTTATATATTAACTAATATTTTTTGATAACAATATATGTTACAAGTTTTTCAAAATACTTAGTAAACTTAGTGATACTGCTTCAGAAATGATAAAGAGTGTAGAGACATAAGATGTGATTTAAATCATCGGTAAGGGTAGTGTTATTTATTAATTTTCGTCTTAAAAATACAAATGCAGATCTTCCTTTCTGTTTAACGTCTTTAAAAGATCAGAACTTTTTTCCAGATGTTACCTTAACTTGAAAAATAGATAGTTCTCGATAAACCAGTTGCGATATTAGTCACCAACAATGGTTTACATTTAACAGCCCTGACCATTAAATATACTCATTACATATGCGCAATTATGTTTAATTTATCGAGTTTGCTATAACTGGAAATACTGTTTAATCTGATAAACAAAAATGTGGCAGAAAAATTCAAATTTTATGAGTGTGCCCAATTCACAATACAATAAGAATTAAAAGTTCGACCCAACTGTTAATGGAACTGAAAGCGTGTGGTTCAATGCTTTAGCAACTTCTTCCAAAAAAATCATTGATTTATTTTTCATTTTCATGAGTTTGTTCTCATTAATGTATGATATAAGAATCGATTCTTGTAAAAAAGTCATCGAAGTCAAAGTACAGGGTGAGGCAAACAAAAGTGGCCCCGGTCTAGAGATAGGAATACGTTGAAATGTTGACGAGAAAAACTCTTGAAGCCGTCTGAAACCTGTTTTTGCATTGGTTGGATCGGATCGATCAGCTTCACATTAGAGCTACTCATAGACTAGTGGCTAGTTAAGATCTTAGTTCGTATTGTATGAAGACGTCCCATAATGCAAATTTTGTGTCTTGCAATCAATTTGGAATGTTTTGTATTACCAAAAACAAAATGGTCTGATTCTCTAGAATAAATAACGACCGAAACATTCAAATAATGGGAAGTTTTCTAGATCAGCTCTACAAACCCTGTTTATATTTCATTTCAACTAGCTTCTAAAACCGTATCGTAGTTGCTGGCAAATAAGGGCTTTAGACTGGGCAACATTCCTGTCGCATTCTTATCTCTAGACAGGGGCCAATTTTGTTTGCCTCACCCTGTAGATGCTTACGCCCCAGCAACCACTAATTCATGTTAATCCAATAACAATTTGTGAATACAATTACCCAATTCGTTTAAAAAAAACTGCCAAATTTTTGTTATAACTATCAGTTTTTCGTGTCACTTAATTTGCTTCCGACATAAACTTTTCTGTACATTCGTCGTCTTCTTATAATTTATTTATTTAGAAAAGCTTTTAGGAGCTTATTTTGCATGGCAAACTTTTTTACCAATATTCGATGATGAGTAAACATTAAATATTTTTAACGGATGTTTAAAGACATTTAAAGCTTGCAGACAAATTTTTGAATAGATATAACATTGCTTGAAAAATAGATCAATAGATACCTCCTATTCCAGTAACGCAATGAATCAAAAACAAGTTTTACCATTAATAACTTTAAACAATAACACAAGTCATTAAAGCTGCGAAAGCATGTCTCATCTTTCGAGATTTCTAAAACAGGTGACTAACTTTTCAGATGGTTTTATCGAAGTTACAAAGGAGTTCTCCTAGCACTTCGATGCAGCTAAATCTTCCGATTTTAGTTTTTTACTGTCATACCATGTTTTTCAAGCTTCTTACCATGCATTGCTTCTTCTGATACAGATCAGCTTCTTCTCTCACAACAGGACTTGCTCTTATTCTCGAGTGGATAAAGAGTGTGTGTTCATAGCATGTCATCTAAAATTCATTTGAAGTAATCAAATGAAAACTCACAAAATACAAAGAAAATGAACTTTTTTAGCTTCATTGTCTAAAATTTAGAAAAATATTATCTCAACAAAAGCAAAATCATTCTTTGGGAGAACTGTTGCTTTTTCTCCACATGGGAATCAACTTTTAAGCAATTTATCCAAGTATCAATAAAAGAACAATGAAGCCTTTATCCAACATAACAGTGGTCCTTCTAGACATCCTCGATGGCCAAGAAAGGTCAATCCTAAAGGAATTATTGGCTGCTCTTAGACTAAATTACAAACTTCTCATTCCAGAAAACTTGGGATTCGGTCGTTTGATTAACGGGTCTTGGACTGGTGCAATCGGTATGGTGCACAGAGGCGAAGCAGACTTGGCTTGCGGTAACATCGCGATAACAGCACAAAGAATGGAATACATTGATTTCAGCACATCTTACAGAGGATCTCCTTTGACTTTTGCAATCGAACGGGCGCCATCTTTTAGAGCCGAGAACGCATATTTCCATCCATTTCCTTTGTCATTGTGGATGTGCTTCTTGGTATGTCTAACTGTAGTGTCTTTAACCTTGTGGACTATCTTCAAGAGAAAGTACTCACATGCAAGAATCGCTCTTGAACTCATTGGTCACACGTTAGGGCAGCCTTTCGCAGTCAGGAATGGTAACTCATCGTCTGTGAAAATTCAACTCCTGCTTTGGTCTTTTTTTGCGATGGTGCTGTCCGTCTGCTACAAAGGGAGACTTCTGTCCTTCATGACTGTGCCAGAGCGAGGAAAGACAATTGAAACGTTCAAGGAGCTCTCTGAAGCGGTTAAGAGAGGAACCCATCGATGCTTTGTACCAGAAGGCTCGAATCAAGTACCATTCCTCATCGCTACTCAAGACAAACATTTGCAAGAGCTGGGCGAAGCTATTGACAGAAACAAGTGGTATTTACCTCCTGAATCTGAATCATTCCATGCAAGGAGTATCATAGACCCGAACACTGCTATTTTAGTTACTCAATCGGTCCTAGAATTCATTTTGGATACGTCCCAGAACATATTAATTTCCAAAGATTTCCTGACCACAGTGTCAAATGGGATGGTTTTCAACAAAAAGTTTTGTTGCAAAAGAAAATTGAATCGAATTATTT
>CM043114.1:45467107-45586393 GCA_023701765.1 Hylyphantes graminicola
CTGTCGTTTTGCAAAACCACAGAATCGGTCCACCAATATGACGTCAGGCTTCTTAGTTTGACGGTCCGTTAATCTAGATGGTATTGGTTCAACCCGGGGAACATTGTTCTACAGACCAACCACTATATGTTTTTTTTTTTTCAATTTTCACTTCCTCTAATAATATTCTGGGCCCACGTATCATCTAATACAATGCAGGGGGCTGAGCTTGCATGTCACTTGGACACAGAGCCCCAATCTTTGGAAATTGACCGGCGAATCAAAATTCCTCGTATGCAATGAGCATGTGAAAAACTTTTACGAAACAAAACTTACCTTCGTCTGTTGAGTTAACCCTTAAAGCACAAAGTTTGACACTTTCGTTATACTTTTATCGAATTAATAATTATTTTTTTAATCTTATAGTCCAGTCAAAATAGACATTTCAATTAACAAAAATTCGCACCCAGCTAAATTTTGGTATATATCTTTGGTACACTATTATTAGTAAAATATCAAAAGTCCCCACCGATCCCACGTCTGCGTTTTCCGCCATCTTGAAAAAACGTTCGAAATTTCGCCCATTTTCCAGTTTTTGGCCTATAACTTTTTTCCTAAGCATTTTTGAATACAACTGTTTGACACAAAGTTGTAGAAAACAAAATTTTCTTCAAAATAGGTATGAAAAGTTTTTATGTACGACAATTAGTTAAGGAGCTACGAAGCAGCAAAAAGGGTGTAAAATCGAGTGTTTCGAAAAAATATTACGTTCTAACGACTTTCTATAGCCGTAACTCACATAAAACTTCATTTGATCAATAAACAATGATTTTACAAGTTGTAGAAAATTTAATTTCCTATAAAATACACTTATCAAAAATAAGTTTTTTACATATTCCAAGAGGATAGGTTAAATTTACACAACCCAAAAAAGGTTCTATTTTCACCCGACGATACACTGTTTTATTTTTTTGAAGGTAGCTCTTTCCCATTCCATTTGTTACTATTTTTGTGAATGCAAAACTCGTGGAAAATAATTTTTTCTATAAAATGGTTCTGTTTTGTGTTCCATGCGATAAAATGTAACGGAGCTATGGTGTTCGAAAAATGGCATAAAATCTTGAATTTCGCCAAAAGAGTTTTTTACCACTTCAAATCCCAATAACTAAAACAAAAAACTTCATTTTAGTGGAACATAATTATTGTGGAACTTGAAGGCATCATCTTTTATTATATTGGTACGGTCTTAAAAGTTATTTTAGATTCAATACCTAAGAATTTTGGTATATTTTTCGAAAAACATGAGTAGGAGCCGTTATATGTTTTGTCAAAGACAGAAAGGAAGGGAAATAATTTTAGCCCCAAAGATCTTACGATATCTATGCTTTTTATAAAAAATATATTTTAGATATCGTTGCATAGTTGCTATTGATTATGGATATCTACTCCACAAAATGGTGTGGAATCGAAACTTGACGTTTTCTGAAATTTACTCTGATTATCGGAAGTACATTCTCAAGCATTATGGCTCTACGGTAATTGTTGTATTTGATGGCTATCACGTCCGGTCAAAATAGACATTTTAATTAAAAAAAATCGCATACAGCTAAATTTTGGTATAGGTCATTAGTACACTATTATAGCGTAGAAAAAAGTCCTCACCTATCCCATGTCTGCTAAAAAATTTATTGTAATTCAATGTTCACAAATACAGTCCAACCTCGATAACTCGACTTCCTATAAGTCGAAAAATACATTAAGGTGGCCAATCAGCTTTGACAGCATGTTTCTGAAAATTCTATTCCAACCATATCGTTGGATTAGAATTTCTTTGGATTCTTTTTGTATTTGTGGAAAATTATAGTAAAATTTGCTTCAAAAATTACGCTTACGCAAAACATTATATCTTAAAAAAAAAATTTCATCGTTTAAATTTAAATATGCACAGCAAACATTAATATAGGTCATGAACTAAAATCATTAAGATATCAGCTCCCAAATTTTTTTATAGGCGAAAGTTTGAAGCATTACATCGAAAACACATAGGAACAAGAGAGTAACAAGCATATAAATAGTTTTAAAATATCCAATTCTTAATTTTACACGATTCTAGTTCAAAACCTTCTTCATACTGTTACAAAACTACTCTAAAAATTTGGAAGCAACTGATAATAAAGAACTTCAGTTTTTATGTTTTGCGTAATGGGTTTTGAAAAAAAAATGCAAAAACAAACAAAAGCTTTAAAGTGCAAAAAGCAAAGCTTTGAAGCAAAGTGTAAAAGCAAAAGCTTATTTTTTCTGTTCTATTAAAAACTAGAAACTAAAATGAAACAGATTAAGAATGCTAAACGTTTATTTTATATCAAAATGCAAAAAAAAATGATATTTAGTCGATTTTTGCTGAAAAAAGGTAATCGGATATCTTAACTCGAACTTTTAGTCGAGTCTCGGATCATTTTCTATACTTTTCTTTAAAAAACTGTCTCGATAACTCGAAGTGAACATCAACCGGTCGAGAAGGAACCATTCATTAGAATACAGCCAAAATGACTTACCCAGCAGGAATATATCAACTGAATCATCTGCAATAATTTGAACCCAGAAGACTGGGGTTGGAAATTAGTAAATGATATTATGGGGCCAATTCAAACTTTACTCCCAGCTGCTCCAGAAAAACTGCTTAACATACAATATTTTGTAATTGTAAAAAGGGTTGTAGTGCAAACTGTGGCTGTAAGAAAGTCGGATTATATTGTTCTTTAGTATGTACCAATTGCCATGACCAATCTTGTTTAAATGTTGATTCAAATGCAACATATGAGTATTCTTATATGGGAGATAACCGATGCATCTTTACGTGAACTATTCCTAGATCTTCAGCAAGAGGAAGAAGATGAAGAAGAAAGCGAAGACATTTTTGTTGACATTTGCGTTGAAGAAGGATTTGAAGATTATCTATCAGATTAAAATCTTCCCAAAATTAAAAAATAATTCTTTTTATTTTATTCATGACTAATTGTACCATTTTTATTAAATAATTATCTAATAAAACTAATAGAAAATACTACTGAATGCACGAATTCCACTTGATAAGACTGTTTATTTTTTGAAACCTAGTAATACTCATGAATAATCAAAAGTATAATCATCGAAGAATTTATCTGCTTATCCAAAATGTCAAAATCATATCTTTTTTTTTCTGGATGTGCAATAACTGGCTGCGATACTACGTCAGCATTCAGCAATGTTCAGAAGGGGTAAAACATCAGTATTTAAATTGGTTGAAAAACGTAATGAACGTAACGTAATGCAGTGTACAATAGAAAATTAATTATTTTCTATTATACTCTTTACCTTATTTTTTCATAGTTCAATTAGTAGATGTTCCTTAAACTAAAAGTATTTTTATTCAAACTATTTGTTGAAATGAAATTGAAATCTTTTATCAAAATCACATGTATTTTTCATTTGAATAAATAAACATCTTCGTTTTTTTTTTTTAAATATACCAAAATTCTTTGGTATTGAATCTAAAATAACTTTTAAGACCGTACCAATATAATAAATGATAATGTCTTCAAGTTCCACAATAATTATGTTCCACTAAAATGAAGTTTTTTGTTTTAGTTATTGGGAATTGAAGTGGTAAAAAACTCTTTTGGCGAAATTCAAGATTTTACGCCCTTTTTCGAACACCATAGCTCCGTTACATTTTATCGCATGGAACACAAAACAGAACCATTTTATAGAAAAAATTATTTTCCACAAGTTTTGCTTTCACAAAAATAGTAAAAAATAGAATGGGAAAGAGCTACCTTCAAAAAAATAAAACAGTGTATCGTCGGGTGAAAATAGAACCTTTTTTGGGTTTGTGTAAATTTAACCTATCCTCTTGGAATATGTAAAAAACTTATTTTTGATAAGTGTATTTTATAGGAAATTAAATTTTCTACAACTTGTAAAATCATTGTTTATTGATCAAATGAAGTTTTATGTGAGTTACGGCTATAGAAAGTCGTTAGAACGTAATATTTTTTCGAAACACTCGATTTTACACCCTTTTTGCTGCTTCGTAGCTCCTTAACTAATGGTCGTACATAAAAACTTTTCATACCTATTTTGAAGAAAATTTTGTTTTCTACAACTTTGTGTCAAAAAGTTATATTCAAAAATGCTTAGGAAAAAAGTTATAGGCCAAAAACTGGAAAATGGGCGCAATTTCGAACGTTTTTTCAAGATGGCGGAAAACGCAGACTTGGGATCGATGGGGACTTTTGATATTTTACTAATAATAGTGTACCAAAGATGTATACCAAAATTTAGCTGGGTGCGAATTTATGCAAACCTACCCCTATTTTTTTGTCTATTTTGACCGGACTATTAATTTAAAAAAGAAAACATTATGCAAAAGTGAATACACCTATTGCTGTGATAACAAAAACTCAAGCATGGTAACTTTCCTATTAAAGTAACTTAGGAACCAGTAATTCCAGTACCGAGTCTTTAGTTTAAACACATAAAGCATAATCATAATTCCAGGTCAGGTTTTCCTTCACTTTTAAATCTGATAGAAAAAAATTATAAATTGTAAAATTCGATTGCATTTTTTTATTTACTACATTGCTGGAAAAATGTAGAGTCATTTTTATTACCTTTGCATTTTTTGAATTACAATATAAAAAGGATCAAATAAGTGAACGAAAGAATTATATGCAAACTGATGAAGAATAACGAACAATATTCCTGAATTGATTAAATGGCGAAACTTGCAAACTAAATATAAAATAAAAGAATCTTAGGGGAACATGAGTTAAGAATAAACTGCATATGCATGGAAATTTTTACAAACATTCTATTCAAATATGAATCGGTAACAAAAAGGATGCTAATGTTGTTCATGATTTTGTTTTTGCCCAAATTTAGTGAAGAAAATATGATCAAAGAAAACGGAAACCACATATCGAATAAATTTATCGATTTTGTTTTCGATGTTGTTTTGTGCTTATATGAGTGTTTGCTTCTGAAAAATCAAATAATAAAGAAATAATATTGAAATTCTTTAATTGGGTTTTTGTTTTCAAATGAAGAAACCCTTTATTTATAAAACAATATTTCTCCTTTTTAGTATTACACTACAGATGTACTTTGGAATAAAATTAAGTGTTTTTTTAGCAACGCAAAAAAAGTGCGGAAGCATACTTCAAAGAGAAAACATGCTTATTTGCACCTTCTTTCCGCAAAACAAAATTATGTAAACTTAAAAAGAATATATTCTTTAACAATTGCCAACAGATTTTATATTTTTAAAAAGAATAGTGATTCCAACTTTTAAAATTTGAATATGATTTTAAGGAAATTATTTATTGTACAAAAATAAACGATTTAAAAGTTTAAAATGTAAATCAAAGTTACTCGAAAATTTTGTCATTAATTCGAAGGTGTTAATGACATTTTTTAAAGACAAAATTAATTAGTATATAAATATATGCAGTTTTATTAACGTTTATACTGCGTTTATACCATCTAAAAAGATCAAACCTTTGCCCCCACAATCTGAATACATAGACTGAGTATATTATAGAAGGAAAAATATAGTCATGCAGTAATTCATCAATCAGTTATGAAGGATGGGCAATTCGTTAGTTCTATAGACCCATTGCATTAGTTTTGTAATCCTAACTACGGTGACTATATTGCTTTGCTATGTAAGCTTTTTTTACTACTTACTATGAAAATAGTCAGAAACAAAATTAAAAAAAAACTGAAAATATATTTAAGGGTTTTTTTTTAATTATCAGTTGATAAAAATTAAAAATAGCTTTGTCAACTGTCAATGATTATGCCATTTTAATATTTTTAAATTTGAACAGCCAGATGATCTGTATTAATATAATTCATTTTTTCATGCGATATATATATATATATTTTTCTCATAAAGTTGAAACAATTCTTCTGCTTATCTCAGCTTATCGCTGATGTTTACTGAAAAACCAGCATAATCCGAAATGGTCTTTTAACAGCAATTTTAGATCAGGTTTTAAGATCAATACAAACACGTAACAATTTGCCATTCCTGGTCGAAATTCTCCAATTATGTTTAATGTCTTGTTTTGCAAATAGCCAACTGATGTGATTTAATATTGTGACGAATAACTTTAATATTCAGTAGTCTCTGATGGTAGCGTTATAATTTTTTTTATTAGTTTTAACATATTTACAAGAGCGTTTAAAAACATCAACCTTCCATTTTCTATCTTCTTTTTTAACAACGTTGCCACATATCAAATTAAAACATTTTCATAGTCACGTTCTTTAAAGTTGTTTCACGAGGTTTTTTTGGTTTACTTGAATCCTTATAGACTCCTCCCCACCAAGGGAAGACTTTTGATAGAAGAGAAAAAGTCTTAAAAGTTCTGAGTCTTAAAATATGAAAAGTCTTAAAGAGTCCTAAAGTCTTTCTATAAGTCCCTAGCAGTTTTTGGATCAGTGCAACTATTTAACAAGTGCCTAATTTTTCAAAGTTTCAGTAGGGTTATAAATTACAATTAAAATGCTTAACAATATTAAGGTAAGACTAACAACTTCAGAACTACACAGTATACGCATGCAACAACTAAATTACAATTCATGGAAATCTACTCAGGGTATCGGCATTTTGATGGAGACATCCCTTTCTGTGAACAACCTCATAATTGAATGGTTGTAATGTGAGGGCCCACCTCAAAAGTCGCGGATTAGTCCCTGTATTTTTCTCTAACCAGACCAGAGGATTGTGATCAGTCTGTATGGTGAATTTTTGTTGCCCGTCAAGATAGCATTTTAATTTCTGAATGGCATAAACAATGGCAGTACATTCTCTCTCTGTAGTACTGTACTTTTGTTCTACAGAGGTGAATTTCCTACTGAGGTACATTATTGGGTGCTCTTCATTATTCTGATTTATCTGGGACAACACCACCCCAATTCCAACGTTTGAAGCATCGCACTGAATGATGAATGGAGCAGTGAAGTCAGGGCTGTATAGTACTGGCCTTTCTGAAAGTCTTTTCTTTAGTTCTTCAAAGGCGTCTTCACAAGTAGAGGTCCAATTTACTGATGACTTTACGTCCTTTCCTTTCAAAAGATCTGTTAATGGAGCCGCAATTACCGAAAAATCTGGTATATACCGTCGGTAATAACCAGCAAGTCCTAAAAAGGATCTAATCTGGGTTTTGTCTGAGGCCTAGGAAATTCTTTGACCGCTTGAATTTTAAGTTCACCAGGTTTTCTTTGGCCTTGTCCAACTATATGTCCCAAATACTTTACATGCTCACGAGCAAACTGACACTTCGAAGGTTTTAGGTGAAGCTTGGCAGTTTTTAGTTTTACAAATATTTCTTCTAAATGTTTCACATGATCTTCCCAAGTATTTAAAAGAGGGCTACATCATCCAAATAAGGTACCGCAAATTCCTCACAGTCTCGAAGCAAACTAGCCATTAGTCTACTGAAATCATATGGAGCATTTTTCAGCCCGAATGGTAACCTTATAGGCCTAAAGGTACCAAAACTGGTTACAAAGGCAGCATACCTCTGGGCTTGTTTACTTAAAGGTATTTGCCAATATCCTCGGGTTAAATCAAGAACCGATATGTATTTTGCTGATGATACTTTCTCAATGTGAGGTCTTCGATATTTGGTATAGGAAAATACTGAGTTCTTGTCACTTTATTCAAACGGCGATAGTCTATACAGGGTCTTGGGTCTTTCCCTGGTACTTCAACAAGTATTAAAGGAGAAGTAAAATCCGAATCTCCTCGTTCTATTACATTCAGCTCTAGCATTTTATTTACTTCAGCTTTCAATATTTCAGTCTGACGTGGAGACATCCTATATGGCTTTGCTATGATAGGTTTGTCTTCTTCTAACTCAATATCATGTTTGGCCAGATCCGTACAACCAGGTTCATTTGAGAAAAGTTCAGAATAATGGTTTAAAAGTTTTTCGAGTTGATTCAGCTGTGCTTCCGAAACATTAGATCTCAATCTGGTTTAATCTAAAAGTTCACACAGTTTTGACCCATTTGACTCATCAACACATTCAAGAACTGGTACTTCTTCTTCATCTTCAGTTTCTCCTAAAGCCAAAAGATTTACATGTTCCACTCTTTTGAAATAGGGTTTTAACATATTAATGTGGTAAACGTGAACCTTATTCTTTTCAGGAAACCTGACCACATAGTTTGTGTCTGACAATTGTCTAACTACTTCACCAGGTCCTATCCAATGTACTGACAATTTGTTTGGTTTTGAAGAAGCTACAACCAATACGAGATCACCAGGTTTGAAATCTCGTTCGACTGATTTCTTATCATACCATAGTTTTTGTTTTTCCTTGGCATGTTCCATATTCCGTATTGCTAACTCCTGACATTTTTCCATACAGTTAACCAATTCGAACACATAGTTTACTACACAGTCCTCTTCTTGGTCTTCTTCAGTTAACTTGTCATAGAGTAACATGACAGGAGTCTTCAGGTTTCTCCCGTGAACTAACTCAGCAGGTGTGAAGCCGGTGCTGTCGTGAGTTACAGTCCTTAAAGCGAATAGGGCTTGAGGCAAAATCTTTTCCCAGTCTGGACCAGATTCAAGACACAGTACACGAAGTATTCTCTTCAAAGTTCTATGCATCCTCTCTACGGGATTACTTTGAGGGTGGTACACCGAACTTCTAACAACCTTGATCCCAAATCTTTCTAAAAATTCTGTAGTTAGTGCGCTCGTAAATGGCGTTCCCTGGTCCGTTTGGAGTTTCCTTGGAAAACCCATTCGGCTGAAAACTTGTAGAAAGGCGTCAATTATGGGAGTAGATTTGAGATTTTCCACAGGAATAGCATCTGGATATTTTGAAGACATACACACTGCCGTGATAAGATACTTATTTCCCGACGGAGTTACAGGCAACGGTTCAACAGCATCAACGTTTTTTTTTTTGAAAATATTTCTGTAATGACTGGAACAAGCTTGAGGGGTGCTTTCTTTTTATCTTGTGGTTTTCCTACCCTTTGACATAGGTCACATGATTTAACGAAAGCTTCTACCTCTCTGTAGAAGTTGGGCCAATAAAACGTCTTGAACAAAGCATCTTTAGTCTTCGCTATTCCGAGATGGGATGCAGCTCTTTCATGACAGTAAGTCATCATTTGGTTCCGGTACTTCTCGGGAACCACAAGCAAATGCCGCTCTGTTCCTCTCTTATCTTTCTTCACGAAAAATAATTTCTGGTTTATTATCAAATACTTATTCTTCTCCTTGTGTGTGGTTTCTTTTGCTTCTATAAAAAGGGGTTCCAATTCCTTACTTTGCAATTGAGCGTCCAAAAATTCGTTTGGAGACATTCTCATAAGCTCCAATTCCAGAAATGAAAGTTCTGCCACTGGCAAAATATCAACAGTTCCACTTTCAAAATTTTCGGCTTCTTCAGAATCGCTTGTATCTGCCTCTGTATTTGGCAACTCTGATTCTACTACCTTCGTTTTGGATCGAGTTTGTATGGCATTGATTGTATGCATTTCAAAATGCATATTCTGCTTTGCTTCGGTTAAGAGCTCCGCTGTTCGATTTCCTAAAATATATCTTCCTTGATCTAAAGAATCTCGGATGACTGCTGCTTTTGTAACAATGTGTCCATAAGTACAGTCTATTTCCACTTCAGCTAAAGGCAAACAGATAGGGCTTTCTTCCAATGGGGTTCGGATCCATACAGTTTCCGTGGTTAACATTGAAGGTTTTATATACTTTCTGCAAATCAGGTCGATTGATGCACCTGAATCACGAAGTATAGGCATTTGTATGAAATTTATTTTTCCTTGACTGATATATGGAGCAAGGACGTCATGACAACTTCCTTCCCGAATCATATTAGCAGCTACTGTTTCAACCTTTTCTTTAAGTTTATCGCATTGAAACCTTAAGTGAGGAGAAGACCCGCACTCATAACATCGTTTCAGTTGATCGCACTGTGGTTTTAGGTTAGAGGTCGAGCCACACTCAAAGCACCTAAGTTGCTTTCTTCTTTCAAAGCGTTTATCCCTTTCTCCTTCATCCAGTAAATCCTCTTTCCCAGGAGTGCTCTTCTTGCTATTAAATTTATCTTTGCTTGGAACATATTTGTCTTTCTCGTTGATTTTGTCTCCCTCTTGAAGTCTAAAATTATTTCTGGGTGGCCTTTCTTTTCTTTTAAAACTATCTCGTACACTTTCATAGTCATCTAGTTTTTTCGCCAGATCTTCAGGATCTTTGATATTCATCCAATTGTCCAAAAAATGTTCTCTAATTTCTGGTGGTACACGAAATTTTATTTGTTCTGCTACTATTAGGTCCTTCAGTTGCTCAAAAGTTTCTACTTTCATTTCTTCTATCCATTCTGTGAAATAACTCCGTAACTCATGGTAATAATTCCTCCAATTTTTATCTGGAGTTTTCTGGTGTCTATAGAAACATTGCTTTAACTTTTCGCTGTTCATCTTATACCGTTTCAGAAGAAGAATTTTCACAAAATCATAGTCATTTGCATTATCTGGTGATTCTCTTGCCAACATATTCGAAACTTCTGCAGGAAGCACGCTCAGCAGGTAGGCAGTCCAATCTCTTTTGGGAACATGAGCCATTTCTGCTTTTCGTTCAAAGTTAATTAGGTAAAGATCCATTTCATCTCTCTTTTCCTCAAATTTCGGCATTATCTGGGTCAATTGAATTTTATGAGCACTATTCTCTGATACATGGTTGGTTCTGGTCTGTGGTTGAGTTTGTGAGACTTCCAATCTTTTTAATTCCAACTCATGTTGTCTTAATGCCTCTTCTCTTTCTAACTCATGCTGCCTTAATGCCTCTTCTCTTTCTAACTCAAGCTTCTTAAAAGATTCCTCTCTTTCTAACTCAAGTTTCTTTAAAGATTCCTCTCTTTCTAACTCAAGTTTTCTTAATGATGCTTCCTTTTCTAACTCAAGTTTCCTTTTTTCACGAGCCTCTTGCTTCGCATTCTCTTCGTTCCTAAGTCTTTCTTCGATAATTCTATCAAGCATCACCTTAACCTCTATCTCGTCGTAGCTTTCACTTCCTACAATTACCTTTTTAATTTCCGGGACCTTACTTAAAGGATCTACTTCTTCTCCTAACTCCTCACAGACCACAAGCAAATCTTGCTTCTTGCCCTTTCCAAGAAAACTCATTTTGTCGCCAAAAAAAAAAAAAACCTCAATCAAAATGCCGATCGTTAATTTTCTTTTTTTATTTTTCAAAAGAAAACCAACGTAACTCAAACTTCGACTTCTTAAATACTAATTAATATTATAAACAAAATCAAATAATATTAATTACGAACATCAACATCAAATATAAACGGTAGTATTTTAACTGAAAATATCGAATACGAACAATTTTATCAAATCATTCAAATGCAGTATTCCAACAAAATAATTAAAATATTAGTTTATCCACTAACAGAAGTAAATCTAACTTCTCAAAATATTACTAAACACTTAAATAATATTCTAAAACTCACTTTAAATCTTATTTAAATCTACCGACAACAGCAACACCAAATAAACAATTTCAGCTTAATATTCTATATTAGCTATTTTCACAGAACAACTTCAAATAAATCAATTTAATCTTCAAATAATCAACTATTTCAAGAAGAATACTACAATAAAATTCTTATATCTACTTAGAATTCTGAATCTTACTTAACCATTCAGCACTGATCCAAAAATAAAATGCAAACTTACGTTCTTACGTAAATTACAATGGCTACTATAAGCCTATTTTCTACTTCGAGCCACTCTTGGTGAATCTAATTTCACACTAGTTCCGTCGACATCCCGCCGCTTGCCGCCAAATTTTTGTTCTGTGACGAATAACTTTAATATTCAGTAGTCTCTGATGGTAGCGTTATAATTTTTTTATTAGTTTTAACATATTTACAAGAGCGTTTAAAAACATCAACCTTCCATTTTCTATCTTCTTTTTTAACAACGTTGCCACACATCAAATTAAAACATTTTCATAGTCACGTTCTTTAAAGTTGTTTCACGAGGTTTTTTTGGTTTACTTGAATCCTTATAATGTATTCTTTAATCGCTAATCCGAAGCATTAGTGATTGGGGGATTAAACCGTGCCAATGCTGGATGTATCCTTATCTTAAGTCTTTGTTAAACCTAGGTTCATATTCCTTTCATTACATTGATAGAGACACTTTTGCAAAACTCGCATTCTCCAAATAAGGGTACAATATAGGAGCTGGCTCGACTCATTAAATTGTGGTTTTTAACGAAAATTATGGAGGTGTGCTGTAACTATACCTATCAAATTTATTGAAGCTGAATTGCAGTGTTTAGGAAATGCATGTGCTTTCTCTGCCTGATAGAAAAAAATAACAAATTCTGACTAGACCCTAAACTGTAGAAATATTATTGGCAGCGTTACTCCATAAAACTGGTAGAAGCTTAGCTGCCTCCCGTTTTATGTAAGTAGTTAGAGAGAGGACGCGCTTGGGGGCTATTGAGAGCTAAATGTTTACTTTATGCAGTAATGTTACACAAGAGAAGAATTTTACTTCTCTTTCGAAACCCCCTCCCCTTAAATGTAACTCCATAAATTTACTCCAATAATAAGTATAACTTTATTCTGAATACCTGGAGACAGTATTGCTGCAACCGATTTAAGTTATTACGAAACTCGTTGTGTAACGTTACTTCATAAACTTGGTGTAACGTTACTCCATAAACTTAGTGCAACGTTACTCCATGAACTTGGTGTAACGTTACTCCATAAACTTGGTGTAATGTTACTCCATACACTTGGTGTAACGTTACTTCATAAACTTGGTGTAACGTTACTCCATAAACTTGGTGTAACGTTACTCCATAAACTTGGTGTAATGTTACTCCATACACTTGGTGTAACGTTACTCCATGAACTTGGTGTAACGTTACTCCATAAACTTGGTGTAATGTTACTCCATACACTTGGTGTAACGTTACTTCATAAACTTGGTGTAACGTTACTCCATAAACTTGGTGCAACGTTACTCCATAAACTTGGTGTAAATTTACTCCATAAATTTAGAGTAAAGCTACTCCATAAATTTAGAGTAAAGCTAAGCCATAAATTTGGTGTAATGTTCCTCCATCAAGCTGCATTAGGGTTGCGATAAAATTTTACAGTATACATCACAGCTGTACATTGCAGAATGAAATGTTTTGAAGCCCTTATACCTGATGAGCGTCGACGAGTCCATGATCGAGTTGGCGGCCGCGTTTGGCGACGTGGCCGACGCGTCCTGCAGCATGATGTGGTGTATCTGGTACTGCTCCAGGCTGGTCTGCTGGCGTCTCCGGCGGTGGTCGCCCAGCCGCTTCCGGTGGCAGATGCGGCCGTACACGAACTTGAAGCTCTTGGCCAGGATGTTGCCGATGTTGGTCAGGTAGAGGAACATGAGGGGGATGCCGAAGATGGCGTACACGATCGTCACCAGCTTGCCCCAGTTGGTCTTCGGGGCGATGTTGCCGTAGCCTGCAAAGAAATAGTTGAAATATAAGTTGATATTTGTGTACTATTTGCATTGAAACTCTCTTTTGGACGAGAAATTTTTATTTTAGGACAACACGAAAAGTATCAGACAATTTAGACGTAGAATTCTGGAGCTTTACACTCTTAAAACAAACACTCCCAATTTACCTCAGTCTGAGTGGATTTCACTCCTCCAGACTGGAAAATTCACTTCTCCTTTTCGAGTGGATCCTTTGTGTGTTAAACCTCCGACAGGATCACTCCAAACGAGTGGTTTTAACTCAGTCTGAGAAAATATGCATGCCTTTAGGGTGTCGAAAATGCACTTCTCCAACTGGAGTGGATTTCACTCTTTTGTTTTAAGAGTGTAGGACAAAGATGTTAAGCAGTCACATTTTTCTCAAGTTCTGACAAAAAAAACGTCGCCTAAGCGAACGCCCAAATTTCACACATCCTTTTCACTTCAGTTTACAAAAACAAAATCAGTCATTACAAAAAATAATTATATACAAGAAATGTCGTCATTACAATTTGTGAATCATACAGAACTGTGCACTCTTAAAACAAACGAGCGATTTTAACTCGGTCTGAATTAATTTCCACTCCTTTCGGAGTCGAAAATGCACTTCCCCTATAGGAGTGGATTTCACTCTTTTGTTTTGCTAAACCTCCAACAATCTTAACAACTAACGAGCGATTTTGAGGCGATTAGGAGCAATTTAGGGCGATTACGAGTTATTTAAGAGGTAATTTCACTCCTTTCAAGGAGAAAATGCACTTCTTCTATGGGAGTGGATTTCACTCTTTTGTTTTAAGAGTGTTGGAGGTTTACAGAAAAACCATTTCCAGATAGCGCTGCAAGTTCCCAACAGTTATCTAGTTAATGACAAATTCAGAAGTATAAAAGTCAAAGGAACCCATCTTTACCTTTTTTGATTCTTTTGGTTGCGAAATCCAGTGGAAAACTAAGAAAAAACTTAACAATTGAGGAAGATTTATGCAAAGTCTTATTTCAAATCAGATCATAACTGTAATTGCTTGTAATTGACACCAACATCAAAATTCACTCGTCCAATAAAATCCTCCCCATTTTTCTTAATAACTAAAATATTATAATAAGCGAGGTATTAATAATGGTTTATAATGATCCAAATGACCATTTTTTTTTTCATTTTAGTTCAAAGTCAGATCAAATGATGTCGAAAAGAAGTTTTCCATTACCACTTCTTAGCATGCCACATTGGAGAAAATATCTAAATATGGCTGCGAATCTACTTCTTTACCTGTTGGGCTTTTTCTAAAATGATTTTCAGGGAGAGTAAACACTTATATTTAAAAACTTACAATAAGTTTTAATGAAGCCGGCCCGTCGGCCCAATGGCTAGAGCGCTAGCCTTTGGAGCTGCAGGACTCAGGTTCTAATCCCGGTCATGGCATGGATGTTTGTGTTTGTCAATAAATTTTGTGATTTGTCTATGTGTTTGTGGTGCCTTCTTTGTGTTCTTGTGATTGTCTCTTCTGGCGAGCGAGGCAATGGGCTAACAAGCCTACACTCTTCCCTTCTAGAGGGCGCAATCACTGTCATTTGTCATTTATCAAGGCTTAATGAAACCAATATTTCTATTGATATTTCTATGTATGAAACTTCTTTTCTTATAGATTTTATTAAACATTAAAAATTAAAAATTGTTTTGATAATTAGTATTCTTACTTTATAGATCATAATTAAGAAATCTTCAATTAGTGGTTAAATTATTAAAACAATTCCAAGTATGTCACCACGCGTCAACAATATTTACATTGAATACTTTTATCAACAACTGTCATTTATTTTTCAATCATTCTTATGCATTATCCCACTGTAAAACAAAATCCCTCCGTCATATCCCCATTCCAAAAAAAGGTCTCAACTTCAATCAACAAAGCATCCCATAAATTAAAAAAAAAACTTTAAAAAAATGTCGGTCGTCCATCGTCATCGAAAGCGGCTTCCATTAATTTACAAAGAAGGCCTAGATGGATTTAGCACAAGCTCTGGAGCCTTCCTGAATATGCCTCTCCAGAACTATTAACTGTGCTTTTTCTAAAGAATGATGGAAAATGGACATCCGCTGTATTTGGGAGGACTCAAGCAAATGTATTCTGTGTCTCTTTTGTGCGGCTGTTTTATTTTCTTTCTTTTTAGGGAACTGCTTTACATCAACAAAAATATATGTGTCAGTGGAATGTTGCTTCAAGTAAATGATAAATGACCCATGGAAAATATATCAGTTTTGGGGAATGATTACTTTAGTCAAACTTTTGACCGTTGGGAGATTATTGATGGCAAAGAGTTTAGTTTATTTTGCAAAACTCTCTACTGAAATCGTAATAAAATTTCTTAAAACAATAACTTATATACAAAATTTATTGATTTATAACGACATTTTTATTACAATGGCAATTGCAACCTAAATGAGGCAAAAAAAATTATCGAAGAATGCATAACATAGGAAAATGGTATTTCTTCAGGACATTGGTTGTGAAGCACTTTAAATCCTAACAAGTGGTAAGACGGTTCAAATAGAAGCATTTACCTCTTAGATAACTATAGAAATTATTAAATTTGAGTAATTTTATTTCGTGTTTGAAAACAATTTTAGGTTGTAATAACGTATTTTTAATTACATTTGTTATTTGATTAATTTTTTACTTGCGATATTTTCAAACGCATTTAACTGATAATTTCATTAAATTTTTATAAATTTCTTGTAAGGGGAAAAAAAACGAATGTGAAATGTACCAATACCATGCACAAGATCTTTTGCTTATACTTATTTAAATACTTTATTCCGAAAAGAAAATACATTTGTGTTTATTTTTAGATAAAAAATTAAGTTTATTTTTTTAGATATTTTAAGCTTTACAAGCATTAAAAGCTTTCTTTAAAACAGAGTAACACTATAAAATAAACAGAGAAAGTTCACCAACATAGCCACACAAAACACAATGTTAGCAACTTTTAACAACCCAACTGGACAATCCTCTATTGCTACAACAAAACCTATTCCAAGTCTTGTTAAGATCAAAACGGATCATGAAGCACATTACTACACTTTTGAGAACGTCTTATCTAGTCCCTGGACTATAGTAAACTGAGCCAGAAACCCAATCGAAATATAACGACCCCCCTGCTTACAAGGATCACTGGATGTACTAGTATCCTATCCCGTTGTAGATGGAGTCCTTGATTGTCAGTTTGTTTAGGATGAGACAAACACAATAATAATGAAGCAAATGACGTGGAACAGTATAATATACATTTACTTGGAGTGAATGCTGAATTGTTGGTCGAATTCAAATGTGCATTGGCTGCTTGATTAACTTTTAAATGAAAGGTAAGAAAATATTGTCCAATGAATTTTTGTGCTTTACGGTAAATTAATAAGACATTTTGCAGTAAAGTAATGTCATATAATGGACCGTTGGACCCTTGATTGTCAGTTTGTTTAGGATGAGACAAACACAATAATAATGAAGCAAATGACGTGGATTCGTATAATAGACATTTACTTGGAATGGATGCTGAATTATTGGTCGAATTCAAATGTTCATTGGCTGTTTGATAAACTTTTAAAGGAAATTGTTTAAAATATATTGTCCAATGAATTGTTGTGCTTTACGGGAAATTTACAAGATATTTTGCAGTAAAATAATGTCATAACGGACCAGTGGACACTCGATTGTTAATTTGGTTAGGATGAGACAAACACAATAATAATGAAGCAAATGACGTGGAGCAGCATAAAAGATATTTACATTTTATGAATGCTTAATTGTTGGTCGAATTCAAATGTGCATTGGCTGTTTGATAAACTTTTAAAGGAAATTGTTTAAAATATATTGTCCAATGAATTGTTGTGCTTTACGGGAAATTTATAAGACATTTTTCAGTAAAGTAATGTCATAATGGACCGTTGGACATTGGATTATCAGTTTGTTTAGGATGAGACAAACACAATAATAATAAAAGAAATGACGTGGAGCAGCATAAAAGATATTTGCTTTTAATGAATGATGAATTGTTGGTCGAATTCAAATGTGCATTGGCTGCTTGATAAACTTTTAAAGGAAAAGGTTTAAAATATAGTGTCCACTAAATTGTTGTGCTTTACGGGAAATTTACAACATATTTTGCAGTAAAATAATGTCAGAATGGACTAGTGGATTGTTTTAGGTGACTCTTTTCTTATAAGCTTTAATTTTTAATTTCGTTAGATCGAATCTTTAAAAATTTTAAACTATAGTTTGCTTTTTGTATAGGTGAAATGTTAACATGTTCGATTTATACTTATTAGACTTAATTTATGAAACATGAAACACAAATTGTTTTTTTTAAATGAAAATCTTCGCAAATGTAATGAATTTGAAATGGAAAATTATTTGAAGCAATAATAGTATTTCAAGTTATGTTTAGCATAAAGTTTCATATATAAAAGAAGAAATGCACGCAATTAGATGAGAACCATATATTTACAAATTAGAGAAGTTTTTAAAAAAGAATTTAAATTGTTGTTTACTTTTTACAGTGGAAGGCAACTTAAAAGCCATTGTCTGATAGCTGAAATCAATAGCTTAACAACAAAAAACAACGACATTTTTAATTGATGTGACTCTTAATATTTCAAGTAAAAAACTTTATTACGCAATTTTTTCAGCTTGATGACAAATTATTTAATAATATACAAGCGACAACTCACTATTTTTTTAGCGTCTTCAACAACAGATTATTTTTATTAATTAGTGCAAGGTAGGAAAGAATAATGCGGCCCGTTAACTAACTTTTACACGAGTCTATACAAAAAATACTAACGATAAAAAAGACCGATCGTTTAATAAATTGATAGGAGGCAAATCACCCTACAGAAAAAAAGTTCATTTTAATAACATAAAAAATGCAGCGAATAACAAAAAAAAAGTTACTGCTACTCCCTAAAAATTTCAAATTAAAACTTCTTCTCTAGTCTCCAGTTTCAACCATCGCTTCGTCTCCAAACTCAAATATTTCTTTTGATCGAGCCAAAAAACAAACAAAAAAACGAAACAACTCTTGTCTGTGAATTTCAATTTAGGAAGACGAAGGACTCGGATAGATATGACGGAAAACGTATTTTTAATTAGATTTTTACGTTTCATTCCCGTGATATTACCAGAACCTTTAATCATTTCTTGAGTCCATCTGATACGGGCAAGAGGGGTCGTTACATATAGCCATATATTTATATATTTAACCAACCCACCAATATGGTTACACCACTTTCTCTCTAAACATAGAGTTATGAAACCAGCAAAAGAAATTGTCTGTTTAGAGTTAAAGTGGTGTAATTTTATTTGGGATTAATTCATTTTGCTTCTAAGCATCTCATTTGCAAAAAAAGAAATGCTTGATTGAATTTGTGGATCTTTGCTCGTCTGCGTGTTCCCAATGTTCTTTTATTTAAGAAAAAATGTTTGATCTTTGAAGAATTGTAATTGGGTTGGGGTTTTTTTTTAAGTGGGGAGCCTTAATTTATGATTTGCTGCTACCCTTCACACTCATTGTAAAAGGATGCTATAGGAGTCGTGCCATTTTTTTGGTTATTTTTATCTATTTTTCTTATTAGAATGTTATAAAAAGATACATTTTACATCTTTATACATTTTTTGGTCGTTTATAAAATGTGCAAACACAAAACCATGTAAAATTTTAAGAAATAATTGTATGCATTGTTTTTTAAAAAGTTTTAACAAAAGTGTTTTTTCCAAATGCACTAAGTGAAAAAATGTAAATTTATCATATGATTCTTGGAGTTTATAATATGTCATATTAATACAAAAATACAGCTTTTACATTGCGTTGCATAAAAAATATACATTTACAAAATCGAAGTCTACACTCTTAAAACAAAAGAGTGAAATCTACTCCAGTTGGAGAAGTGCATTTTCGACACCGTAAAGGCATGCATATTTACTCAGACTGAGTTAAAATCACTCGTTTGGAGTGATCCTGTCGGAGGTTTAACACACAAAGGATCCACTCCAAAAGGAGAAGTGCATTTTCCAGTCTGGGGGAGTGAAATCCACTCAGACTGAGTTAAATTAGGAGTGTTTGTTTTAAAAGTGTAGTAACATATTCCACCCTGTTGTTGATAATTAATACATGTAAATCTGTGAAATACCCTCAATCATTGTTGCACCATTAACAATATTTTTATAAATTGTTTAAAAAAATTTCAAAAAGGAAATGTAATGTATATGCACGAAATTTGATTATTTAAGCTCCTCGAAAAAATATTCAGCATAAACACTTGATAACAACCGTTCTGAAGTCAATTTTACATTAAAATACATTTGAATATGTTTTTCGTAAGTGCCTTAAAGTTTTTGAATGTATCTTTATGCTCTATGTTTCACTTAACCATCGATACCAAGCCCTCCATTTGTACGTTTTCACGCATTATGCGTTTCTATTTTTAGTCCAAAACCTATATCTTATTAATCTATATTTTCCCAATCGTTCTTTCCATTTCAAAACGTAAAAAAATTCAAGCATTGAAGCCATGTTTTTTCACATTCGAGGAAAACATTACGACTATACTTATTGCATTGTGTTGGAAGAAATATAAAAAGTAAAATTTCTAACATTTGTTATTTAATTTAGTAGAAATATTGCATATTTACAGATAACATCCGACTGGGAAATTGAATAATAAAACTTCAAGCATCATTGTACTTCTTTCTCTACAACATTTATAAAATATTTACACTTAACATTTCATAGGAAAGGAAATAACAATTTGGAAAATTCCTACTTTTTTACGATTTTAAGATTTACTACTTTTTTAGTTCCTTTCTTATTTACAATATCTCTACTAAGAAATTTTTAAGACATAAGCGGCTATTACTTTTTCAACAAAAGCAAAAGTATTTGATAATCCCGATTTATTTCGGGCGATATAATCTTCAGAAAAAAATATCGAATTCGAGGAAACAAAGAACTTATTTTTTCATTTTTTTTTTCAAACATAGTTCCAAACAGAAAATAGAACACAATACTGGTGTTAGTGACAACGACCGACAATTTAGGGACGGAAATAAAAAACGATATCCTTTTCACCAGGGACAAAAGGAAAAAATATTTTTATACACGAAACTTTTTTTTATTATTATTAAATTCATTTTGGTCTTTATCGTTTCATTTTTTTACGATTTGAAAATTATGTCATAAGCTTAATAAATACTTTTATACTATTATAAATGCTATGTTGTTTCATAAAAAAATAACTAGTTTCCTTAGGTCAAAATTATATAAAACATTTATTCGCCGTGGTTGTTATACTGAGAAAAGACGAATGTAATTTTTTAAAATATAGTTTTCTACTATAAATAATGTCTGCACTTTATCAAAAATGTTAAAGTATTTATTCCTAGTGGTTCAATATGTACGCACATATAATTGAGTAAATTAGTTCAAGGCTTCAGAAATTAAAGTGATTAATAATCCATTATGCCCAATTAAAGCACAGAATATTTGCTTATGAAGAATATTATATGTATCCTGGTATGAAAGAATAGTTCCTTTATTTTCTGCAGCAAAAGAATTAAAATTTAACTTATCAAAATAGTAGGATATATATTTGATAAGTTGGTATGTATACTCTGGATTGTGTGCTTGATCAGATACCCGCTTATAAGCCATCGTCAAGTAAGACAGACACAGAAAGAATTTTTACTGTCACAGAGAAAAGAAGTACACCCAGGGCGAAGACGGGAATCGAACCCCCACCGTTACAGCGTGCAGACTGCTACTATAGTGGACCAAACCTCTCGGCCATCCGAGCCCCATTGGAGAGTAAAAAACACTCTTGTTTATACTCAAATAGATAGGGGGCTATGACCCCTGTTCATTATCACTCGCCAACTCTCGATGCATAATTATTAATGAATTTAATTATTAATGAATTAAATTATATATTTAAAAACAGTACATGTAATTATTGTATCTATATTGTTTTCAAACCGTTTTTGAACTACTTTATTTATATTCTACTAGCAGTATGGTCCCGCCTTACTGGGAACCCGTTAACTTCGTATAGCTTCCTTTTAGAGGCATGCTTACTTGTGAAAATACACTCAAAACCAAAACAAAATTAAATTCGTGTTGACCCATGCGCACTTAAAAAAAGCAAAAACTAATAGAGGATGAAGCAGCCTTGGGGCGAGTGCATATATCTCAACCAATCAAACTAATAGAGGATGGCGTCAAGCCCCCGTTTCGGCCCGGTCAATATATTTTCAAGCCCTGTTATGGTCCCGCAATCCCACGTGGATGACGTTTTTTTGAAACTAATTATATTAATTAAAAATCACAATCAAATATGAAAAAACTAAGCCTCTGGTGCACACGTAGGTATTAAAAGGAATCTATATTAAAAATTTCGAATTTTTTAGAGCTGTCTAAGTAGGTCTTTTGCGATCCACAGACATACACACAGACAGACCGACAGACCGACAGACAGACTCTTTCTTTTATTATTATAGACTAAGCCTCAGGTGCACACGTAGGTATTAAAAGGAATCTATATTAAAAATTTCGAATTTTTTAGAGCTGTCTAAGTAGGTCTTTTGCGATCCACAGACATACACACAGACAGACAGACAGACAGACCGACAGACAGACTCTTTCTTTTATTATTATAGATTTTCAAGCATTTGACCCACTAGTCCCTTACAGATCTGAAGCCATTTCATCAACTTCTTATCTCTTATTTGGTTTTTCAGAGGTGTTGGATTACGCTCTACTAGTATTGGATGGCAAGCTTCCAAATGAATGTTTTGCCGAAATGCAATCATTGGAAAAACATACTCACCTTTCAAAAATCGATACTCAATTTCCAAAATTAGAAAGTATTGCAGGACAATAGTTTTTATAAGAATAAATTGAGTGGTTTTCAATGTGTTAAGCAATGAAAAAGCAAAAAAATATCTATTTACAAGTAATATATATAAAATATTAGGTAACTATTACGGAGTCACAATTGCTGTATGGTGCCCATTTTTTGCCCAAGTCTTACATATTTTGTCTAAAGAAACTTCTATTAAACCCAATTCAACTATTTTATCATTCCTGTCATTTTTTCTGTCTTTTTCATTTTTATAAGCTACCCAAAAATTGAATATATAAACTTAACTTTTTATTTTCAAGGTTTAAAAAAAATCATTAATACTACTATGAAGCGAAAAAAGATTTTGTTATAACTTACTATCTTTAAATGAATTAATGTAGCTCCTTTTCAAATTAATTTTTAATTGAATTTTATGCAAAAATCAATGGAAACACTAAACGAATCGATAAAAACAAATAAACCAGTCAAATAACGAAAAATTTCAGAATTATACACGATATTTTAATTAAAAGCACCTTCTAGTACTTAATGTTAAATTTAGTTTTAAGCCTTTAGTGAATTTGTGTTGAAAAACAAATGTAGATTTAAAAATAATAAATATTTTAAAATTAGTATTTTGGGTGAAAAATACTTATAAACCAATATTTTAATTTAAAATCTTACACCATAATGAAAATATAGTTATAAAATTTTAATGCTGTAATCAAACATGTTACATTTTAGTCATAAAAAACTACTTAATTTGTAACTTTCATAAAATTCCTTCACATTTTTTTTTTTGTATTTTCTTTGGAAATTTACAGAAAAAATACGAACTATTTAACCATACTAAAATGGCATTCCATACAAAAATGAAGCCTTTTACACTAGCCTGTTTACGAATTGAAGAGAACAATGCATAAATTTGTTTTTATATTGTAGAGTTATGGTGGCATTTACATTTGTCGCATTGCATTCCCTCGAGCATTCAGACAGAAAAAAATATTCATTTTCATAGAAAAGGGCCTTTCCGCTTTTTCATACTTGGTTTCATTAACATCTGTGAAAACGAAATCTTGTTGGTAGCCTTATAGCAACGTTATAAATATATGAACAAGATCAGATATTCATTAAATCATCTTTCTGCAACAACAACAAACAATAAACCTTAATTGTGTTTTTCCTTTTTATAGAAGCATTAATTTAAGTATTAAGCATTAACTTAACAAATTATAAGCTTTAGAAAGTTTACTTGATGAATTACTTCAAAATCTACCTATTTTATTTCAGGCATTTTTGTACCATGCTAATTTTTTATAATTCTAAGCGCGAGATATTTTATAAATTTATACACGTGTATGTATTAAAAATTGCAAATAACATACAGTCATTTTTAGCCTACTTTTCTTTTTTTTTAATTCGAAGAATTAAAAAAAAAGTTAAAAAGTAGGTATTGACATGCGGTCGATGTCCGTCCGTCCGTCTGTCTGTCCGTCTGTCTGTACCCCCCTTCCAAAATCAGTTCTATCCATCCGATCTTAAAAATTCTTTTTTTTTTGTTAGAAAGCTATGACCTCAAAGACCCAACTTTCATACTTTTTGTCTATCTGTACGATCAGACGGACATAAATCTACTATTTGTCGACGGATTTCCCATCGAACTAGCATTGAAATTCAATTTCGAGTAATTTAAATCGCTGTTGCAAACTACAAATGCTACGGACATGTGAGATACGTTAAAAAATTCAGCTCATCGAAATGACAATACATTGAAATTTTCAGAAAAGAATTCGAATTCTAAGTACTTCAATTGTTTAAAAAAAACTGCAAAGTTTAATGCTCATTTAAAAAGCATAGGAAGCCATTTTTATTAGAATTAAAACACCATAGCCGTCGCAACAATCGCTCGAGAAACTTTAATTCTTTTAGACAATAAATTAAAATAAATTTATTTTTGCGACATCGATCAGTTTTAAATGACGTCAAATGTATTTCACTACGAGTATTCTCTACGAGTTTGTATGTTGGTATGAAATGTTTTCATTCTATTTAAAAGCGATAAATAATAAATATTTATTATTTGAAATATAATTTTTTGCAAACGATTTAAGTAATAATTAATTAATTTTCGAAATAAAATAAATTAAACTAGCCGAATTTAGCGGGTAAATGTTTTATATAGAATTAATACTGTGTTTGGCGCGTTTTTACCTGTTAAACACAATTGTTGTGTGGAAGCGGGAAAAGTGACAGATTCTTTTACAAACCTTTCATGTTATTTCCTATTTTAAGTGTATTTTGGATTAGTTTTATGGTTTTTGTTCAACGAATAATTAAATATTTATTTATAACTGCAAATAAATCATGCGGACGATAAGTAATATTTTTTTTATTGGCTATAGAAAATTAATGAAAATAATTGATTTGGCTTTAAGAAGTTGACATTATAGCTGGATGCTGCACTTAGTGAAATTTATTGTAATGTATGTATATAAATTTAAAGTAGAAACGGTTGTTGATATCACTCACTGTAACGAACCTAGTTTTTTCAAGAAAAGAATTTTAGAGAGTATTTAAGTTACAGGAAAGTAGGCTATTTTAGTTCTTTTAGAACTTCTTGTTATACATTCAATTGGAGTAGTGTTATGAGGTCAGTAATAAACGTTGCTCACAGTTCTCTGAACAAGCACACAAGCTGGAATAGGCCTACCATACCATACCATACGTTGCTCTGTTGAAAGTTTTCGTTCTTCCTGCCTGCCTGCTTTAACTACGTGACAATATTCCTCAAGTAATGTATTTTATTTTATTCACTTAAAAAACTACTAATAAATATTCGAAATTTAGCTAACATCATTAAATTGAAAAGTTTAATTTAAAAAAAAATCTTAATTAAAATCTTAATTAAAATCTTAATTTGGTATTTAATATACTTAAGGGAAAACGACGCTAAAAGAAGAAATAGTCGAAATTTATATAAATTATTCCCAGCAATTTTGAAATTGCCTATATTTAATTATAAAAATAGAAGTGAAATAATTAAGAAATTTGAAATATTTTTTAATGAATCAGATATTTTTGCAAATTGCGTAGTATTTTAAATCGTCATACATTTTGTTTTTTAAATAATGGTTAAATGAAAATCCCACAAAACAGAAGATTTTGGCAGGAAATAAAATTTAAGTAAATTAAAAGCAAATATTTATTTTAGCTGAATATTTAATGCCATTGAACTTTAAATCATGATTCACAATCAATTCTAAAAATATAACTATTTTTTTTGACTCTATCAAAGAATAGTATTCAAAGTCTCGAGACGAATACAATTATGGACGACAAATAATGTGAATAAATTTTAAAGTTTTAAAACTATTTATGCTTACAAATCAAAAAGCTGCAATTGTCTGCAGGCAGTTTAATTCATTTTATAAAATAAAATGCCTTCGCGCACTAATTAAAACAAGTAAAAATATAAGATTACGTAGGCGTTTTTGTTATGAATAGGAAATTTTAATTTGTTTCCAAAGAATGAAATTTTAAATTAAATTTCGAAAGTCCTCCTGTAGCTGATTATAAACTATTCTGAGTAATTCAGCAATAATTTCCACATTAAATTTTGTTTGAAAATAGTTTATCGGAAAGCAGCCTTAAGGAAAATGTGTCGTTAATAGCAACTAAAAATAAAAACCACAATCTTTATTATCGCAAATTGCTGTAAATTTTGGCGGAAGCGTTACTATTATGCAATTTATAACAATAAAAATGTAAATATGTGTGTTAGTTTGTGTGGAACATGACCAATAGATCTTTATACTTTGAAATTAATTATCGTTATTCATTTATGTTATTTATGTGATATGATAATTGTTATAAAAAGAACATTGTTTATAATATTTCTGATCAAGTAAAATTTAAAAGGAAGCCTTCTTTTTATTTTCTAAAGTCAAGCTATGGATGAAAATGTGTAGTCTTCAAAATCGAAATAAAGCTTTTAAAAACCATTTCACCTATTTTATTGTATGCACAAAATTGTATTGTATGCGCAATTTTTCATTGAGCTAGTAGAAACTTAGTTACAAACAAGAAATGTTTGAAGCGTATTGTAGGGTAACATTTTTCCTTTGGTTTTAAATAGCGCTCAAAACTTTGAAATTTTGTTGAAATACAAATGATAGTCAATTTAAAATTAGCCCATTATTTTGCCTTTATTGAAGCTAAAAACTTCCAGATGAAATTAAATAACAACTCACAACACCAAAATAAAATACTGTTTTCTGCGCCATTTAACTTCTTTAATTTCAACACAGAAATTTTCTGGACCATTTACTAAATAAAAATATTTTTCAGCGGAAGTAAATGGATTGAAATACATAAATTATGACTTAATACATTGTTAATACCTATGCTACGTTTATACTTTAATATCGAGAGTCAGCGTGAAATTTAATCTTCCAATAAAATGAGGTTCTTTTTCAAACCTTGAAAATAAAAATATTCGTAAACAATCTTAACGAAATGTTAGTTCCAAAAATAAACGAAAAACAACAAAATAAAGCTTTTAAGGGTAATTTAGCATATTCGATATATTATTTAAAGAGCAAAAGCAATTTTCGTAAAAAAATAAAGAAAAAGATCTAAATATCTTAATAATTACTTTTCCCCTTTTAGTTGATAAAAACATCCCAGAAAAAATACAAATAAATACAAAACCTTTTACCCTTCCCCTCCCCCCTCCTCCCACTACCCCTAATGACGTCAAGCATTCAAAGAGGGTCAACCACTCAATCATATTCTTTTCTCGTTTGGCAACAGGCCCGTGGCTGTTCTACGACCAGAACTACGCAAAATAGTTCCACAGTGTTTATCTTTTGGCAGCAATCATAGATTTTTTTTTTGTTTTTTCGTGTGCGTAGAATATGTTATAATATATATGAATAAATGCATATTTTTTTTATTTTTGTTAAAAAAAATAAATACAATAATTATGGCATATTTTCTTTTACAAAAAGTTATCGACCTTTAGGAATTGTGCCACTTATTTTTTTGGTAACTAATTTGAAAAATTAGAATAATGTAGCATTTTTTACGGAGTATTTGCTTCATCATTTTTTCCTGGAATTTTTTCTTTAAAATGGTTACAAATGAAAAGTTACAATTAACTTTTTTAGCTATTTGAAGAAGTCTGTGTCTAATTTCTAGCAGTAGTTTGAAATGAAACATGATTAAATTTCTTAAATTATAAATGGAACATGAGTATACATTTCTTTCAAGAATAAGGTTGGTTCTAAGCATATTAGCCAAGTGTACTGACCACTGCACTACAGCATCCACGGATTTATTTAAAATATTTTAAATGTTTATTTATTATTTATTGCACAACACACAACAGATTAAAAATCCAATAACAGGTTTTGGAAGAAAATCAAGGGAAAGAAACACTAACGATGTAAAAGCACCGAACATTTGGTATTAAAACATTTAAGAAACATGTTAAAAACATCTAAATCTTCACAAATACTGTTAAAAATTCTGTAAAACTCATAAAGACAAAAGTTATTGGCGTAATAATATTTTACAAAAACATTTCTAAAAAAGTTATGCCTTCTGAAAATCCGACTAGATCAGATATTTGTATAAAGCTCAGTGTTCTCTTTCAAAACAAAAATAATAGGTTCCCAACAGGTGTAATCTGCATTATTGATTATGGATTTTATTTATTTAAAGAGAAAATGTGTATTTTTGCAACTTGTAATGTAATTTTCAGTAAAGTCCAATAGCTTTAGAAAAAGGTCACAGTCATAAATTGTCACTATGAAATATTCTGTGCTCTAACAGACCCAAGAAATTCATTGGTGTATACATATCGTACTCTGCATATATATCGGGGTTATATCGAGGGGCCTCGGAAAAGAAGACAGAACGGTTTGGGCCAGGAAAAGCAACTATTGAAAAATGCTTGAGACAATATTCCCACCATTGAAATTCCCTTAAATATTGCAAATTATCTGTAACCTTGCAACGCGCAGATATAAATGCACCCTTGAATTAAAATCACAAGACTACGTCAGTTAAACGAATAGTTGAGTTATGATAGAAAGTTCTCGAAGGTATTTGAGCCACGTGATCAGATTTCAACTACAACAATTCGATGCATTTTACTACGCACTTTTTATTTAGACCTCAAGATGTAAGGTTGTGTGTTTTTTGGCTGCCGAGCATCAACTCTGCCCCCCCCCCCCCCTCTCCTTTTTAAAATGATTTCTTTACAGTTAATAAAAGATCCGGATGTCAAAACTATCTCCTTTTTAAAATGAACTAGATAATAATTATCCTCTCACTTTTAGTAGAAGTCATTCTATTAAATGTATTATAAATGTTAACATATTAGCAATCAATATTATCACAATATCTGGCGTTGAGTGCATTCAGTTTATTAAAAATTTTAATAAAAACTCACAAATAACACTTTCATTTTTGACGATTCATGAATCCTCAAGCCACATTTCGTTAATTTTGAGGATTTTTTCGTCAGACCATCACGTGACTTTTGAGTAAACGCGAATCCTCACTTTAACGATCGTGATTTGACGATTCTGTATCTTGATTTTGAGGAAACTATATTTCATTGTTGTACTCACATGATCAAACATGACGAAATATTTATTTAGATAAGACGACATTCAAATCCTCATAAAAATGACGATTCAAATTTCCTCACTTTGAGGAAACGAAAACTCGGAGCATTTGCCAGTAAACGGAATCGTCAAAATTAAGGAAAATTTCGTCGTTTTTGAGCATTCATTTTTGATCCTATACGAGTTTCATAAACACGCAACTTCCCTCGCACCAGAACTTTAAAACCCATCACTCGTCTTCTCAGCAAGGATTTCGATTTAGCTATTCCCGCTCATTCATTTTCTCAAGCCGTCCATTCCTTCCTGCATCCTTTTGTTTCGTCTTTCCTGCGTTACTTGGCCGCATGCCATTGCTGGAAGCTAATCTCAAAGTCTACCCAACCAAATGATGGGGAAGTAATAATAATAATACGTTACATGAGTTTGTCAAAGATGTAACAGACACTTAACTATTTTTAGGTGTGAAAATCTGTATCAGGGTATCAAAAGTTAATGTTTGAATCTGTTTCTATTGAATGAATAAACTCTCTTATACTTTTGAAACGTACACGGGAAATTAAAACTATTATCAACATATCTTAGAATGTTTTTGTGCTTTAGAAAAATAAGGTTTATCCTCTAGCAATGTCCTCATACTATTCCATTTAATCAATCATTCTTACATACCTAACATAAAGTTATAACTTGACCATAAATCATGATTTATGTGCAAAAGGCACTTCAAAATCCAGGTTCATTTAAAGGCACGACAGTATCGCTAATTTATGAAAATGAAACACACACACATTTATGCTCGAACGCAGATCATTTGAACAATCACTACTATGGTTAAACTCGAAGCATTCCAGAAAAAGCTTACTATTATCAACTAAATCAACATAAATTTCAATCAGTTGACATGACAGTGATTGCGCCCTCTAGAAGGAAAGGGCGTAGGCTATATAGCCCATTACCCCGCTCACCAGAAGAAACAGTCACTAGAGACACACAAAGAAGGACGCCACAAACACATAGACAAATAACAACATTTATTGACAAACACAAACATCCATGAATTTACCGGGATTCGAACCCGAGCCCAGCAGCTCCAAAGGCTAGTACACTAACCATTGCGCCAGTGAACCGGCAATTTCAATCAGTTAAAATAAATACATTTTTTACTTGGCTGTACTTCACGTTTTATAATGTTTATCATTTGAAATTAGCAAAACTAAGATCAACATAGTTGATCAACCCTTTAAGGAACAGAAATAAAATGTGCATTTAAATCCCAGCAGATGTAATAATCATTTTATTCCTTCAAGCTCAAGCTCCTTTCCTCAATGATTAGAAATAGACCATTTAAACGAGGCGGAGCGTTAATAGTGGGGAAAAGACAGTGTTTGACACAACTCTGCAATTTTAAATGAATTAACTGCCTGGTGGCTCGTCTGTGAAGTTTTGATAACGGGTGACGTTTCTGTGACGTCATTATAGGCGTGGCCGTTCCATTTATTCATTAATTAAGCATGTATATCTATACCTTAAGAATTGATGTAATTTCCACTTACAACTATGTCTAACAAGACGAATGAATAAGGGAAGACAGAAGCAAAAGTAAAACGAAATGCTACAGGGAAAGGGATGGGACTTCGGGTTTCACTCCTTCTACTTGTAGGGTTCGAAGTAACTAGTTGATATGGGTGTCGCGTTGGCCTACATTTCCAGAGCTTTTGTTTTTATATTTTATGTCTTTACAACTTAGAAGGAAAATATATTAAAGTTATTCTCTAACTATTTATATTTGAATGAGGGCATTTACTAAAGTATTTTAATTAAATTGTGATCTTATAAATATTTTAAAAAGGATTGGTTGCAACATAGTTGAAGATGAATGAGCTATGCAGAAGAACATTGTAAATTATACAGACATTTCGGAAAAATATTTTGTAATAATTATTATCCAAGAGCATATGCATTATATAATGAAAAATATTATTGAATTAAAAACACGAGTCATATAAGCATGTTAAAAGAGTATAGTTCTGTTTGTTTGTAATAGCCTAACTATCCAAATCGTTATCACCTAGTAGTATGAAAGCAAACATGGAAATTAGTTTCGTTTCCAAACAAATAACTTCTAAAGTGGTCTGACTATAACAAACTGTTCTATAGTGACCTTTATCTCAAAATAAATGATTGCGCCATTATGTGTGTTTTGGGACAAAGAAATAATAAATTTTATTGGTATTGAAAACTGAATAATACTTTTTTTTTGTCTAAGAAAGGTATTCCTTTTTTTTATTTTGGATTGCCATATCTTTAAATTTAAAGATGTCTTCTTTGATGTATTTTAATAATTATTTATCTTCAAGCTATAAGGGAAACCCATGAGTTTGCAACATTTCTTTTCAAACCTGATCATTTATTTTTCAAAGAAATATATTTGTTTCGAAAAAATTAAGAATTCATTTTGAAAGTAAGCAAAAAAATTTTAGAAAAATGTGTCCCTTGTTATAATCATTTTCGAAACTAATATCAAAGCAAATAAACAAAATAAAATTTCCCTTGTTTTAAAACTCTTACAAGCAGCAGATTATCAGAGAACCAGAAATTACAAAAAATACTTGAATGTATTGTAAAACTCTTTCAAAAAATATCAAGGCAATAAAAATTACAAAACAAAGTTTCCGTTATTCTAAAACACTTACAAACAACTCCATTTCTTGGAGTTTATTCCACGCAACATGGCAACTCTGTGTACGTGCCTCAAGTGTTGCCATTCACGTTTATCCATATTTCAGTGCTTTTCATTCCCCACGGTGCTTTGTTCGGGGCCTTTCGCTCGGTGTTTTAGGCAGAAGGGAAGGTCCAGGGCATCGAAAGGTTCGAGAAAGTTCCACGGCGATAACAAATAAAAAGCAGCAAACAACCCCAGCAAAATAATCAAAAGTAAAAGTTTTCAAGAAAAAAAGAAGCAGAAATTGTTGAGGAAATATTGAGCTCAGAAGGGAAAAGATGTAAACTGAGAAATACAGGGAGGCCGAAAGGGAAGAAGCATTTTTCTCCCCCGAAATGTTGAGAGGTTGAAAAATTGTTTTTCTTGGAGGAGCGAAGCAGAATAAAATAAAAGCAGGGGTGGACGTGATGGAAACACAGAAAAGAATGATGACGAACGGCCGCCAGGAGTAGAGAGAAAGAATCCGAGAAGAAAAGAGTACACAGATAAAAAGAAACAGAAATATATATATTTCTATATTTCCTCGATGCAAAATCGTGAAAGTGAAATATAAAATGTATTTCGGATTCTTTTTCTGATGAATTTTTTATCATATCCCATGCCTTGATGTGAAGTTAAGAGTGGGGCCCCAACAGCGTGGTGTATGGGGCGCGAGAGTATTTTTCAAATTCATACCGTCCCATCTCCTCCTTCCGTTCCTTGCTATTGACCAGGGGTCACCAAAAGTTTTAATTCGGGTCCGCTTTGGGTTTTTTTTTTAAATTTTAGTTTCATGGTGTAAGAGTTACATATGCTGCTACGGAAACAATAAAAATGCTGACTATTCCTCAAAGCAATAATATAAAGCAATGTAGCATTTTTACTGCTCAAACTTCAGAGAAATTAGCAAATTGACAGGAGTGTAAACGTGTTTTCAAAGCATGATACTAAAATTAATTTTTAACTTCAATAATTTTTTAAAATTTTATTTCGGTATCAGATGGGGCAGATTTTAAATTTTAATAAAATTATAAAATTTATGAACTTAAATATGTGTGTCTCTTGAAAACCAGACAGTCAGATGAAGGGTGAATAATTATGTATCCTTTAGAGCAATGGATAAGATTGGCCCAAGCATAAAAAGCTGACCACTAACTTTTCACTTAACTATATTTTACTTAAAATTCATGACAGTTACTTATGATTGAAATGAAGCCAAATATTATTAATAAATATATTTTGTTAGGAATTTCTCTTTCGAAAGTTATTCCAAGCATTTCGAACGTATTTCCAAGCAAATAGTTACGCCAAAGTAGAGGCAAGTTAGTGTGTTCATTTCTAAAACAGCTGTCATCCGTTAATGATATTATATTCGAATAACAAAAAATACATTAAAAATTATCATTTCAAAATTTGTCAATTTCAAAATGATCTCTTTGAGACTACATTAAAATAGGTTTTAAACATTCAAGTTTTACATTTTTGTAAATAAATATTAAATATTATATCGACCATACTGTGCCGAAAAAAGACTGATAAAAAGCATTGAGAGTCAACCGTTTAGAGACCCCTATAAAAGTGAGTATGAGATATATGTTCGGTGAAAATCCCCATGTTTATATTGCGCCAAGATGCTTCCGTGAAAAATGGGTCTATCGTTTCTTCTGTTACGGATTTATTTCGCCCTCACGACGCAGACTTAAGTTTAGGGTAGAATATGCTGAAACACTTTATCATTATTCCTCTGCAAATGAAAACTTAAGTGAAGAAATATTGTATTGGTTGTCTTCCGGTTGATTAAAATATAGTTTGAGACCTTGTTAAAATATCATTGATACTGATCAATATAAATATATAATATAGTTAATTAAATGTTTTACTGATAGGTAACTCTGAGCATCCGAAAATATATTTGTTTAAATAGTAGAAAGAAAATAAACGGAAAAGGTTTATTTTGAAAAAATAGTGTCATAATAATAACACTTTACTTCACTATAATAAAAAATTTTGTTCATCTGGTAATGAAAATTTTCCTTCAAATTTTGGTTTACACTTGATAGTTTGCATTTAAATTAATAAAAAACTTGTGACGAAAACAAAATTTTAATTATTCTTTGAATCAATACGGAAATATTTTTTTATTAATATCCTATAAATCTTTACCCAAATCTGGCCATGGTATTAAGTCAGTATTAATCTATATCTACCATCAATGAAAACATTTTGTTTTGTTTTATAACCATTGACACTAGAAATGAAAGCATCCGACAGAACATAGTAATAGTTTATTTCGAATAAATAAATTCATAATCAAGTAATTTATTTGATAGCTGTAACAATTACCACCACACATTAAGTGTCATCTAAATTAAAGCCACAAAATTTAGTTTCAAGAAAAAATTTCTGATAAATGAGAAATCCCATTTATATCCCAGTCTCGCCCCATTTAAACGAATGAAAATACCTCCCGAAAAATAAAACTAGCTACAACCTTTTTGATTTAAAACTTATTAAACTGGGCCCATTTCCTCGAAGCTATATCACGACTCGATCATAAGTCTATATACCCCATCAAACACCCCTCCCCCTTCCTCCCCCGAACACCCCCAGCTTCTTATCTAACTCCTACTTATCCAACGTACTTAATAGCCACAAGACGTTTACGTCATTTATAGCAGCAGAAAAAAATTTTAAAGTTCATCTTTTTGAACTAAATTTCACCTCGTTTTTTTTAACACCTCATATCCGAAGGTACTAAGTTTCTTTTTTTCTTTCAGTTTTTTTATGTATCTTAAAAGTTCGAGACTGGAGATTTGAGCCGGTTTATCGCTTTTTTTGATTATCTGATTTGAAGGGCGAGGGAGGAATTTTACGACACTTTTTAAGGAGCCTCGAACGTGACATAATTCCTGTATCGTCCTTGATGTATGCTGCTGTAATCGAGTTAGGAGGGGTGATGTTGGCAGGAGAGTTAAGTTTCTGTCTTTTTTTTGTATTTTAAAGGTGCTTTAAAAAAAAAGTGTCTGAACTTTGTAACAGAACTGTTTTAAACTCAAGGAAATAGCTTTTTTTTTATTTAGAATGGATTCAGTCAAAAAAAGAGCTAATGATAGTTTTGAATAGAAAGATTTTCTATTTGATGATTGAATACTTAACCTTTCAAAACATTTACATCTTTAGCATTTAATAAATTAAGGCGTGTGTTAATTTGTTGAAACTCATCTGCAACAATGGAGTATTTAAAAAATTATCAATCTTTTAAACCATAATACGCAAGTATCATAAATGAAGTAATTCAGTACGTTTACAATCATAAACTTGAACGTGACATAATTCCGGTATCGTCCTTGATGTATGCTGCTGTAATCGAGTTAGGGGGGTGATGTTGGCAGGAGAGTTAAGTTTCTGTCTTTTTTTTTAAGGTGCTTTAAAAAAAGTGTCTGAACTTTGTAACAGAACTGTTTTAAACTCAAGGAAATAGCGTTTTTTTATTTGGAATGGATACAGCCAAAAAAGAGCTAATGACAGTTTTGTATAGAATGATTTTCTATTTGATGATTGAATACTTAACCTTTCAAAAAATTTACATCGTTAGCATTTAATAAATTAAGGCGTGTGTTAATTTGTTGCTTTATTTGTTGAAACTCCTCTGCAACAATGAAGTATATAAAAAAATTTCAATCCTTTAAACCATAATGTACAAGTATGATAAATGAAGTAATTCAGTACGTTTACAATCATAAACTTGAACGTGACATAATTCCTGTATCGTCCTTGATGTATGCTGCTGTAATCGAGTTAGAGGGGTGATGTTGGCAGGAGAGTTAAGTTTCTGTCTTTTTTTTTGTATTTTAAAGGTGCTTTAAAAAAAAAGTGTCTGAACTTTGTAACAGAACTGTTTTAAACTCAAGGAAATAGCGTTTTTTTTATTTTTTATTTGGAATGGATACAGTAAAAAAAGGGCTAATGACAGTTTTGTATAGAATGATTTTCTATTTGATGATTGAATACTTAACCTTTCAAAAAATTTACATCGTTAGCATTTAATAAATTAAGGCATGTGCTAATTTGTTGCCTTATTTGTTGAAACTCATCTGTAACAATGAAGTATATAAAAAATTATCTATCTTTTAAATTATAATGTACAAGTATCATAAATGAAGTAATTCAGTACGTTTACAATCATAAACTTGAACGTGACATAATTCCTGTATCGTCCTTGATGTATGCTGCTGTAATCGAGTTAGAGGGGGTGATTTTGGCAGGAGAGTTAAGTTTCTGTCTTTTTTTTTTTGTATTTTAAAGGTGATTTAAAAAAGTGTCTGAACTTTGTAACAGAACTGTTTTAAACTCAAGGAAATAGCGTTTTTTTTCTTGAAGTGCATGCATGCAGCCAAAAAAGAAAAGCTAATGATAGTTTTGTATAACATGATTTTCTATTTGATGATTGAATACTTAACCTTTAAAAAACTTACATCATTAGCTTTTTAATAATTTAAGGGGTAATTTTTTGGGGCTTTATTTGCTCAAACTCATCAGCAACAATTAAATATATACAAATTTATAACTCTCATTTCATGTCCAAGTATTTTAAATTCAGTACATTTATAATCCTAAGTTTTCAAATTTACATTCTAGTATCCCATTTTTAGGTAATAAATATACATAGATATCTTCAATATATAAATTTTCATGTTTCTACTTCCAACATTGATTATGTTAGCTCAATATATGTTTTTTTTTTCTTATAGGTAAAAAAAATTCCACCGATTTTCTAACCAATAAAGTAAACAATGGCAAGATGAAATTTTTTCGATGCCAAAATATTATTTTTAATAACGAGCAGAATCTATAAAGCAATGAATAATTGTACATTGAAGAACTATCTCATACATTTCTGAGTAAACACCCTCTGTTCGAAAATCAATTTCTAGAAAGGAATGAAATTCTACCTACTTGAAAAACAGCCTAAAGGCGAACAAGCAAAAAATAACATTGCAGAAATAATGGTTTGACAAAACTATAACTGACTTTAACTTATATTAGTTTTAAAGTAAAAGTTGTGATGAATTTTGGTGATTTTATTTGGATGAGGGTAGGGGTAAGTACATATATATTCCGGCTTGTGTGCATGATCAGAAACCCGCTTATATAAGCCCTCCCGTCAATTAAGACAGACACAAAAAGAATTTTCACTGTCACAGCGAGAAAAGTAAATACACCCAGGGCGAAGGTGGGAATCGAACCCGAGCCCGTTACAGCACGCAGACTGCTAGTGTAATGGTCCAAACCACTCGGCCACCCCAGCACCTGGACGAGGGTCATTATTATTACTTTAAAATACCCAATTCCAACAAAACAAAAATGGGTCAAGATTTAATCATGATACTTCATAAATATACTGTTTCCATAATTCTGCCCAATTCTCTTTTACAGTGTTGGTCAAAATCACAAACTGTTTTATAAGGTGAAGTTACGACATTCCGTTTCTGGTCTTTTCTTATATAGATCTTCCGTGATGGTTTGTGTTTCTATTCACAGAAAAAAAGCGGTTAAGAACACTTCACAATGTCTCACTTATACAATCCTTGATTATTATGTGGTTCCCTTTCTAACGGTTTGACCGAGCTCTAAGCTGAAAAAATTGTAAGTCATTGCCACAATTCCTACAGGACTTATTACTGAGTAGTAGGAAAATCCCTTCTTTTTCTTTACAGTATTACCATCTTAAAGAGTCCGGCCCGTTTATTGGCGACTTAGTCTAATTCGGTCAAAGATCGTCAAAAGTTTTTAAGCAACGGGCCAGACCCTTATTTTAGTTATGCTTTGGATAATGAAAGTTTTTGCATGTAGACCCTTCTAACTGGAAAAAATATTCCAATGTACTATAGTATAACATTGGACATCAGTCCAATTTCTACTAAGTATAATATTAAAACTTTTTTTAATAAAAGTTAATTAAAATGTTGTCAAGTGGAGAAATAATAGTATAGTTGTCAGCTTACTTGGATCTTTTATAGTCATATGTTTACTCGATCCTTTATCCTTCCGGGTTCGACTAATGAATACCAAGATTGCTTGGAATGCGATTTTTTCTCTACACTCTCAGAAATAACACTTTCATTTTTGACGATTCATGAATCCTCAAGCCTCATTTCGTTAATTTTGAGGATTGTTTCGTCAAACTATCACGTGACTTTTGAGTAAACGCGAATCCTCACTTTTCCTCACTGATCATCGAACTTGTCCTAGTAATATGTCTTGTCCTACTAATATTAGCACATCATATTCAAATGCTACAAAATCAGATATGGGCACCGACTCACTAGCCAATAGGCTCGGGTGAACTTCAACCTAAACTTTGAAACCCTTTGAAACTAGGTTAGCTGTTTATTTTTAAGCCGTACCCACAATGAGAACTTTCAAAAGCAGGAATTCAGAGTTTTCGGAATATACGCAAGACAAAAGAAACAATATTTGCTTTTATTTGCCCGTCCAAGTCTTTCATAGATTAAATGAAACAAAAGCCTAACAAATAGTTATTTTATAATCTTACATTCCACTGGAGACGCAGTCAATTTAGGCTCTGTTTGGAGCGAATAAAGAGAAAAATATTCAGTAGATGTTCAGGATTAGTAAGTCAACAAAAGTTGTTTTGAAAAAATATTTTATTTTCCATGTAAATAAGCAGTTCCCTTTGAAATGTAAATAAATTTCCATAAAATATAATGATTCTAAAATGTTATGTAAAAACTCTTATATTCTGAATGAGGATCAAAGGCTATATATGCATGTCTGGGAATTTATATTTATTTAACAGTATCAATTATAGTTTTTGGAGTTAATTTTTTTTGCTGTTGTCAGAATTGTAAATACAATGATACAGTTGAGTAAATATAATTTACTTACTGTATGCTAACCACAAACTGAATTTTATTTTTTTATATTCTTTGAAAAATAGAATTTATTTAAATTACTCTTAAAATGGTAAAAAAGACAAAGATAAACCAAGGAAATAGTAGTTTTGATTTTTCTGCAGCTTGTTCAGTTTTAATATAGTTAAGAATTTATTTGATTTTCGTTTAAAAATTATGTTACTTTTTTATATTCGACTTATATTATAACTCAATTCAATCAATGGATAGCATGTGTAAAAGTCATGCATCAATTACATCATTTTAAATACCTTTATTAAAATATGTTTTACTGCAACTTAATAATTATAACTTTAATTATCAAACTCTTTTTTATCTAAAAAAAGTTAAATTAATTTTATAGAAATTTTCGTGGTTATTAGTTGAGGAAAAATAATTATTCTCATTTAGAACTTTATAACTAAATAGAAATCAAGAATAAACGAACATTTGATACAATAACATAATATTTAAAACATAAAAAATTACAGTTAATAACATTTTGGAAATCTTAATATATCACTATATAACAATCGAAATAAAAATGTAAAATAGTATCTAATTTTTATTTTTTTTATCAATTAGAAGCTAAATGTTTAAAACAATTATCATTTTTCGAAATATACCCGGCCAATTTTGTCTTCATAATCATCATTAATTAAAACTTAAGTCAATTACAATAAAGTATATTTTTTCAAATAAATTCAATTTATTTCCTCATCACTATGCATCTCGCTTATTTTTAAAAATAAATAAGCGAAGTAATTTTTACCAAACAAGAACAAATTACATAATTTTTATATAACCCATTCTCAATCACTAACTAAAAAATTGTGCTTCTGTATTAGCTCACAATCCCTGTCCATCCTGATGGATCCCCATTTATTTAACTTACTGGGTAAGTGTCAAACTTGCCAGCCATTCTATTCCAAAACTCATAGATTCCGCTTCGTGTTTTTCTTAATCTTCTTTGTGTTTATTCAATTTTTAACTTTTAGCAATTCAATTAATTCATAATCAGACTCGTCGTTAATAATGAACTATGAAATTAGAATAACTTTCTTGTTTTTCTTTGCCTCTATTAATCTTTGTTTTTGCAACAAAAAATACAATTTATTTGCTCACTGATAAACTATAACTAAATTTTTATAAATACATATGCGAAGTAATTCTCACCAAACGAAAATATATTACCCAACGCGTTTTTTATGTATAACCCATTCTGCTTAAGAATCACTAACTAAAAAAATCATGCTTCTGAAGTAGCTCACAATCCCTGTCCATCCTGATGGATCCTCATTTATTTAACTTACTGGGTAAGTGCCAAACTTGCCAGCCATTCTATTCCAAAACTCATAGATTCTGCTTCGTGTTTTTCTTAATCTTCTTCGTGTTTATTTAATTTTTAACATTTAGCAATTAAATTAATTCATAATCAGACTCGTCGTTAATAATAAACTATGAACTTAAATTATAATAACTTTCTTTTTTTTTCTTTGTTTCTGTTGATCTCAGTTCTTGCATTAAAAAATACAATTTATTTACTCACTGCTAACTATAACTTAATTTTTATAAATAAATGTGCTAAGTAATTCTTACCAAGCGAAAATATATTACCCAATGCGTTTTTTATGTATAACCCATTCTGCTTTAGAATCACTAACTAAAAAAAATCATGCTTCTGAAGTAGCTCACAATCCCTGTCCATCCTGATGGATCCCCATTTATCTAACTTACTGGGTAAGTGTCAAACTTGCCAGATATTCTATTCCAAAACTCATAGATTCTGCTTCGTGTTTTTCTTAATCTTCTTCGTGTTTATTTAATTTTTAGCATTTAGCAATTAAATTAATTCATAATCAGACTCGTCGTTAATAATAAACTATGAACTTAAATTATAATAACTTTCTTTTTTTTTCTTTGTTTCTGTTGATCTCAGTTCTTGCATTAAAAAATACAATTTATTTACTCACTGCTAACTATAACTTAATTTTTATAAATAAATGTGCTAAGTAATTCTTACCAAGCGAAAATATATTACCCAATGCGTTTTTTATGTATAACCCATTCTGCTTTAGAATCACTAACTAAAAAAAATCATGCTTCTGAAGTAGCTCACAATCCCTGTCCATCCTGATGGATCCCCATTTATTTAACTTAAAGAGTTAACTTAGTTGAGTAAGTGTCAAACTTGCCAGCCATTCTATTCCAAAACTCATAGATTCTGCTTCGTGTTTTTCTTAATCTTCTTCGTGTTTATTTAATTTTTAACATTTAGCAATTCAACTAATTCATAATCAGACTCGTCGTTAATAATAAACTATGAACTTAAATTAGAATAACGTTCTTGTTTTTCTCTGTCTCTGTTAATCTTTGTTTTTGCAACAAAAAAATACAATTTATTTGCTCACTGCTAAACTATAACTTAATTTTTATAAATAAATATGCGAAGTAATTCTCACCAAACGAAAATATATTATCCATTGCGCTTTTTTATGTATAACCCATTCTGCTTAAGAATCACTAACTAAAAAAATCATGCTTCTGAAGTAGCTCACAATCCCTGTCCATCCTGATGGATCCCCATTTATTTAACTTACTGGGTAAGTGTCAAACTTGCCAGCCATTCTATTTCGAAGCTCATAGATTCCGCTGCGTGTTTATAAGAAGCATAAAAAAGAATTCAATTTCCTTAGAGTATGAGAGAAGCTCAGGGATCCCGTTTTATCGACATGCGTTGCGACTTTTTTTCGCGTTTTTGCAACCCATTTCTCTCTTACACTGCAGAGTACGTGTGCAAAAAAGATTGCTTCCTAGGCTTAATTCTTTCGCTAAGGTTCGTTTAATATTACTTTGGGAATAAACACTTCATCTGCGTCGGTTTGGTGATATTGTAACTGGAAGTCAGCTATTTTTTTAACAAAGTGGTACTTAAAATAATCGATAATTATAAAACATTTCATCAACAATTATATAAAACAATAATGGAACAGAAATATTGAGTTACAACAATATATTTGGCCAAAAAAAAGTTGGACATAAAGTAAAATGTACCTATCATTCTGTTTTCAGAATTTATAATAATAACCTTTATATTACTTAAAATCCCATAAGATGTTTTAAAAGCAAATTATTTTAATGGACCTCCTAAAATGATACCAACACGAACTTAAATAGTACTTAATGTTTATAAACCATCTATAAAATGGAGGACGTCTTTAATTTTTTAACCAGGTTCAGCAAGTCACGTAATAAAAGCACCATTAATCTCAAATTAAAAATATTTATGAATTTTGAAAATATCAATATTTCCTTTTTTATATAAAACGAATACGTACTTATTTCTTAGCTGTGAGAAACTAAATTATTGAAACTTCCGGAGAATGAATGAGCCAGATATATCTTATTAATGATTGGGATAAGTAAAAAAAAATACACTCTTTATTGAAAAGTTTTATATTTTACAGACCAAATTAAAAATTATCAAAATTGATCATAATTTGTAAAAATATTATTTTGAAAAACTCATTTGAACTTTGTCAAACCAAAAAAACTCAACCTCGTTCTATAATTTTTTTTTATTTATTTAATTTTTTAGATATTTCATCACAAGATTTCTTCCACCATTTTAACTCCTTTTTTTAAGTCATTTAAAAATGCAAGAGCAATCTTTCTGATCTTGTAATTTCATATAACTTTCAGATACGGGTATTTCTTCTGCAAAAAAGTTGTATATTTTTTTCAATAATGGTAGTTTTCAAATTAAAGCTCTTCCAAAGCATTAAAACATTAATGCCTTTTTTTATTATTTGCTCCATTTTATGTTGAATAATGAATTTACAATTTCAAGAATCGTGTTGTAGATGTACTTATCTGCGTTTTGTTACATTAAATGTTAAGTTATTACATTCAAGAACTAAGTTAATGCATTAAAATATTATTTTAAATTACTTTTAATTTGATAAATAAAACTATCATCTTGTGTTACAAAGTGTACTATTGACACTAAAACTATTATACATTTAAAGTTTTAAATCTTTTTTTAATATCGTCAAAAGTAAAACTAATGTTTTTTCTCTCAGTTTTAACTCTAAAAAGTTTTGTCACTTTAGACACAAACAAAACAAAAAAAAAACATTCTGAGGGTGATAAACGAGGTGATTGTTTGTTTGCTGAATTTTTTCAAGGAAACTAAAAAAATAAGCGTTATTTTTTAAGAAATGCCCAAAGCCTTTTCCTTTTCTTGAAACGTTTGTTTTAGAAAATAAGGAAACTAAATACAACAAATTGCGTGGCTTGGTCTGTCAGAGATGAAATTGATGCGTTTTTATTAAGTCTAGTATTTTTTTTTCCAAAGATAAATAAAGAATCTTCGTGGAAAATATCGACGAATGATTTTTTGTTTCGCTCTATCGTTGATTACTCGTTTGAAGAGTTTTCACTGAAAGTTTGACAGTGCTTCAGATTAAAATTGAGATTCATCATATTTTAATGACGTAAAATTACCTTCGAATTGAGTTTTAGGGTTATTGATGGCGTTTATTAGGTACAATTTTACATTTATAGTGGCATATATTTATAAATGGAAATTTGTATTTTCATTTCATATTTTGTGTTTAATGGAATGTAATTCTATTTTTTTTTTTTTTTAATTTTCTTATTCGAAAATGCAATACAAATGCAGATTTTTTTTAATTGATGGTTGTGAATGGGGTGCATTATAATATTTGGAGTATAATTTACATTTTGGTATAATATTTGAAGTATATATATTTTAAGTTATTGATTATTTGAAACTTCAATAAATATTTGAAGTAATTAAAAAAATCATTTGAAACTATTCTTCTTGATTTGAAACTAGTTGAAGTTATTATTTATTTGAATTATAATATTTAAAGTGTAATATTCGCCTCTAAAAGTGCATCAAAGATATAGTTTTATTTTAAATGAGTGAATAGATTGCATATATCTTTAAGTTTATTCCATTCATAACTTTTTTTTTTCAAATATTCAAAATTAAAACAAAATTACTACCTTTCAACAAAGTAGCGTCAAACAATAATCAAACTACCAACTTTGAAATTATTTTACAGATTACTTGATTTAATTAACAAAAAAATATTCTTTAACTGCAAGCGTCATTTGAAACAAACCGATTAAATAATTCGATTAAATGTTCAATTCAATCACTTTCAATTACATCGATTATTAATATCCCCATTGTTTATTATCCTGTTTTCTGCTGCTTTCCTTTAAGAAGCAACAACATTAATTTGAACTGACGATACGATATAAAGGCGAGTGAAGATCAGCGGTGCATCCATCACTGTCCTGTGCAGAGCGTTATCTACTTTTTGCTTTCGTCCTTCTATCTGATAGGATGTCCTGAGAAAGGGCTTTTTTTGTTTCTTCAGATTGGGAGGAGGAAGAAATTCTATGGGATAAAATAGGCGTACACGCTGAGTCATATAACTTGATTTCATCTTTTTCTTGTACGAAAATGTAAATTGAGTTTGAAGCATTGTTGGCTGTGAGAATTTTTTTCATGGTATTCATCATGTGGAAGAAACTATACATAATTAAAAGAGTGTGTACAAGTTGTGTTTATACTCTTAAAAGGATATAAAGTAATTATAGTTCTTTAAGAGCGGTTTGAAGAAAATAGAAATGAATATTTCACCTAATTTTTTTTATTTTAAATTTTTTTCTTATTCTCAAAATTAAAACAGCAGAAACTTCATCGCTTTTACAAAATCACAACAAATAATATTAAAACTAACAAAGTTAAATTTGTTTCATAAATTACTTTATTGAATTTTTTTTAAAGTCCGATGATAGATATAATAATACCGATAACCGATATAAGATTATCGATGAAACAAATCGATCAAAAGCTCAATTCAATTACATTGATTCGTAATATCCCCATTGTTGTTTATTATACTTTCAGTTGCTTTCAAGAAACAACAACATTAATTTGAACTGGCGATACGATATAAAGGCGATGGAAGATCAGCGGTGCATCCATCACTGTCCTGTGCAAAGCGTTATCTACTTTTCGCTTTCGTCCTTCTATCTGATAGGATGTCCTGAGAAAGTTTTTTTTTTTTTTTTTTTTTTTTTTTTTGTCGTTAGATTGGAAGAAGAAGAAATCTTGTGGGATGAAATAATAGGCTTATACTGTGAGTCATAACTTGATTTAAACTTTTTATGAGTAGGAAAATTTAAATTGAGTTCGGAATAATGTTGATGGAGAGGTTTTTTTTTTTCATAATGTTCAACATGGTAAAAGAACCTGCATATAATTAAAAGTGAGTATACATAATGTGTTAATAAACTTAAAAAATATAATAGTAATATAAGTTTTATTTCAATAATACTATAATTTTTTTAAAATTTAGGAGGAAAGGAATGTATATATATATTGCATATACTTTAAGTTTTTCCATTTACATTTTTATCAAATTCTCAAAATTAAAACAACAAAAATTTTAACTGTGTAACAAAATGAGAACAAATAATTATCAAACTAGTAACCTTAAAATTATTTTATAAATTGCTTAACTCAATTAAAACATCAGTCCAAAACTACCTGAGAAACGAAACGATCAAAATATTAATTCAATCAATTTCAATTACATCGATTTTTAATATCTCCGCTGTTGTTTATTATACTGCTCTGCTTTCTGTCGAATTTCTTTAAGAAGGAGAAGATCAACGTTGCATCCATCACTGTCCTGTGCAGAGCGTTATCTACTTTTCGCTTGCATCCTTCTATCTGATAGGATATCCTCCGAAAGGTTTGTATTTGTTCCTTTACATAGGGAAAAAGAGAAATCGTATGGGATAAATTTGGAACACACGATGAGTCAAATAGCTTGATTTTAGCTTTTTTATAGGAAAATCTAAATTGAGGTTGGAGCAATGTTGATGATGAAAATATATTCATGGCATTCAAAATGTGAGAGGAAATTACATAAATTAAAATTAATCTATAATAATAAAAATGAAGTTTTGTGTGTGTGTGTGTGTGTGTGTGTGTGTGTGTGTGTGTGTGTGTGTGTTTCGTGGAAACCGAGGACTTAATCCAGTTTACACACCTTCCAACCGAAGACCTCCGGTAAAACGAGGACGTCCTCGGTTTGACTGACTACGGGATGGGTATCGGGATGTCATTCTGATGTCTTACCTCGAACCCGGGAGCGATTTGAAATTTGTCCCCATTTTCCACCGCCTATGCTTTTAGCGTGTGGTGTATAAAGGGAAGTGTGTATCAGCAAGGAAAATGCGGGTCCTCTGTTTATCGAAGTAAAAACATATCACGTGGCTCGTCCTCGGTTCTGATGTCTTTATAGTTAAAATACACACCGTTCGATTTCACAGAATAATTTGTACTAAGAGTAATACATTTCATACGAATACTTATGCGGTTAGTTTGTAATAATATTTTACAAAGCCCTTTAAAATATTTTTTACTTATCTATTCAAATTTTAATATATGATAACCGTGTATGACAGAGCACATGAATAATATAAACTTAAAAGAAATTATAAAATAAAATTAATAGCTGTTTAATAATTTATGACTATACTATTCTTTTTTATTTTTACGAATGATTTTCGGAATTGCGTTCTAAGACAGGGAAAAAGGACATTGAATGTTTTTAGAGACATTAATTTTTTTAAATAAAAAAAGGAAAATACCATGCATATCAATGCAATTTTTATAACTTTCTAAACTATTCCTTTAAAAAGTATTTTGTTAACTTTTTTAAAAAAAAATTCTGAAGTAAAATAGCTGAATACATTTAGTTATTTATTCTTCTGTTGCTATATCCAATTATTGTAACACCCTTTCTCATATTATTAAATCATGTAATAACTCTTTACAATTAATTTACACAAAGTTTATAATATTTATGTTCTTTACGACTGAAAATATTAGCATATTTCGGAGGACCGCGCTTTCCGGTATGTGTCGAATGGCCTCATTTTCCGGTGTGTGTTGAATGACCTCATTTTCCGGTGTGTGTTGATGGACCACGCTTTCCGGTGTGTGTCGAAGGACCGCGCTTTCCGGTATGTGTTGAAAGACCTCGTTTTCCGGTGTGTGTTGAAAGACCTCGTTTTCCGGTGTGTGTTGAAGGACCACGCTTTCCTGTGTGTGTTGAAGGACCTCATTTTACGGTGTGTGTCGAAGGACCGCGCTTTCCGGTGTGTGTTGAAAGACCTCATTTTCCGGTGTGTGTTAAAGGACCGCGCTTTCCTGTGTGTGTTAAAGGACCGCGCTTTCCTGTGTGTGTTGAAGGACCTCATTTTACGGTGCGTTTTGAAGGTTCATTTGAAAATTTTAGAAAATTTAGAATTTAAGCTATTTACTAGAAATATTCCTATACTTCTGGTAAGTAGCTTAAATTCTTCAGAAATGCCTAATTTTAGCTTCATTTATTTTTTAAAGGAAGAAATCTTTTAAAAACCGTTTTCTCAAAAACAGTTTCTAAATGATGTCACGCATGGGAAAACTTAAAAAGTAATCAACATTGCCTCGATTAGCTTCAGTCTGTCAAGAGATTTGGTGTTGGTTGCACAGTTTTAAGACTCCTATGACTCCTTAAATTAAACAGACGGACTGAACGATTATAAAACCTTTCACTTTTTACGTTTTAAACGTAGTGTGGAAGCTAAATCCGAAGAGAAGGAAAACCAGAAACTGAACTCTAGAAAGAGAGTTTTTATACGAAATCTCTTTTATTTTTTAAAGAAAAAAAGAAAATGTTATTTGAATTTGGTTGTATTAAAATGAAAATGAATGGTTATATTATAATGAATGAAATTTAGAAAAAAATGGTTCAAAAAGTCACAGAGTTTACGTTCCTTATTACTCTTTTCCCATCGAACAAACCGACCGTCAACAATAATTTCTGATTTTCACACCCTAACTCTTTTTTGACGATTATTTAACTAACAAACGGCACACTTACAATCTCTTCCCCCCCCCCCTTTCCGAGGAAGTTAGAGTTGCCCACACAGTCAAATTTCCTTAAAATATGTCCTGATAGTCTGTGGTCAAGTAACTAAATAGGAGCATTCCGAGCCCATTGAGCATGGAGCAGTTTCGTATTTTACGTCAGAACAAACCAGTTGACCCCCCACCATACCCCCAGTTTCCGCAAAGTCGCGAAGTGGCCAGGGGAGGATCGGCCAAAGTTGGAGAGAAAGAATCATTGACACGTTTAAATGGACAATGGTTGCGTATAACTTAATAATTTTTTTAAATTATAAATAACTAAAAATAACAAGCCGAACTTTTGCGACCTTTCGAATTACATAAATTACGATTCACACTAATTAGCTAACATTATGTATCAATAATTAATTACAAATCATAGTAATTTTTAATTGTGTTATCGGATTTAGCTGATGTAGTTAATTTAAATAAAATTTTGTTTTAAAGTGTTTGAATTTTACTTTTTGAAGAGTACTAAAGAAAATTGTAGAAGGGCACAGAGGCGGAGCTCAGTAAATACGCCCTTGTAGAAAATACTTTAAAAGTATGATATAGATTTCCATAAAAATATAAATTCTGTAATGACAGTGAAACCATTTCATTGTAAAATAATAATTGTAATAAATATAACAATTGTAATAAATATCCTTTTCTTGATTGGCACCTTACACCCCTAAAACCTTTAATGTTTGTACATTTGAATATTTAAAGTTAAAAGAAAACTTTACACTGTAAAAAAACCTGTAGATTTAGCAGATGAAACCTGTCAGCAATCTTTTCTCTAGCTAGTTTTCAACCAGTTTTTCTCTAGTGTTTCTACAGATAAATCCATATCTATTTCTACAGAGAAATCCGTAGCTATTTCTACAGAGGCTCTGTTATTTCTACAGAGAAATCTGTTATTAAAATTTCTGTAAATTTAACAGAGGAAACCATAACATCGGAACACAGAACTATCCCGGTCCTGGTTACGAGTGGACTGTTGTACCAATGACTTTAGTAAAAGCATATTTGTGCAAATCTCCCTCACTCTGCGCGCACATAATAAAAATTAAAAGCGCAATCGCATCAATTTTTAACTGAGCAGATTTAGTAGGACGCATTTGTATCGGGGTGCCATCATTTCCTCTCAGTAAAAGGTCTACAGGAATGAACCCTTGAAGGGTGCCAAGTATCATAGTATTACGAGCACCAAGTTAACGGAAAATGAAATGATTAAAAAATTCTAAAAATGCTTATCCGCTTCCTCACACCGGCAGAGAAATGCCATTGAGTGGCAAAAATAATCAACGTTTAAATACAAATTCTGGGCCCCCCAAAAGCCTAAAAGATACCCTGAAATAATATATCACCTATTTTTATATGCAAATATGTAAAAATAAACTTTGAATTTTAAAACAATGTGAAAAACTTTTTTTTTATATCTTTTAAACATCAAGTCATAAAGTATTTACGACGTAAAGTGGACCCATATCGGGTACTTCCCGAAGGTTAATCCCGAAAGCGTTGCACCTGTGCTACTGTTGTGTTTGAAAAGAAATAGATAAGCAAACTGCGAACAATTCACAACAGCTCTGTCTTGTTAAAAAGGGTCGAACACCATTTTTCACGCAGTGCTTGGAAAATATTGATATACACGACACACGAACGACATGGTCGAGTCAAAAGACATTGTTTGGCTTCTTTCTGACGTTTTGTTGCTTCGGCAATACTTGGGTTGAGGTCACGTGGCGGCGGCTACCCTCTATGCTGACCCCCTTATCTTTTTTCCAGGAATACGGGAAGGGGGAGGGGACTTAATGATCCAGTCCAGTCTGCAATGTGGGGCCGGGAGGTATGTCACACGTGGTAAATGGTGATCTTGAAAGTCGCAAGGGAAACCAGAGGTGATCAGATGGAATTGTTAGGGCAGAGCGAGACTTTATTCTGGCGCCTCCCTCTCTTGTTTCAAACCAAGTGGTATACAAGCTGTAGCTAGTATGTGAGAAAATGACATAATTTTAAAAAAAAACAATCTAATTAACAAATGAGTTACATAAATTTTAACCTTTCCAAATCTTGCTATACTTTTATGTTTAATTGTGTTTGTATTTTAGTTTTAGTTTACTACTATAAAGGCGTACTATATTTATTAAAAGAGTACGATAAAAGATAAACGATTTGGCAACGTCATTACCATACACTTCTTTGACTAGCTTAATTCGCGTATTAAAGCATTTCACGGACTCCAATAATTGTTTAAAAAACCCAGCGACATTCCTTTAATATTTTTTTTTTTTGACAACGTGTCAATTATCCTACACATTAACCCCTTGCGTTCCTGTGACGAACGGTGGCAACTGTGTACAGATAATGCTATTTCAATGACGATTACTAGGCAACACAAAATTTCAGGTAAGCCAAGATGTTAAAACAAATGCATAATATGTATTAAATGAGTCGCCTATTTGCAAAACCGGCCATCTCCAAAATTCTAAAACTGGGTTTTTTTCATTTTGTTTTTCGATTAAAAAAAAAACTTTTACTGAGTAGGAAACAGAAGCCACGGAAGTATACTGTCAAAATGTTTCTACAACTAAAGTATTTTGATTTCCACCTTCCTTTGATTACGTTTTGTAGAAAATTTGTGATCAATTTTTTTTTCATTTTATGGAGATGGCCGGTTTTGCAAATAAGCGATTCAAATATCTTATAATAATTTATATAAATTAGGAAATAAAAGTTTTGAAAATTAAAGGTATATTTACAAAATGTCAAAACATGCAGTTCTTCATGTTCTTCAGCCAGGCTGACTGACTGAATTTTTTTAAATTACTTTTATTTCGGCGTTTAAAATGTTATGCGCTGCGCCAGTTAATTGATAGTCAAAGATCAAATAAAGGCAAAATTCAGTTCTGTATTTAATAGTACGTTGTAATTTTCCACAGTGAAAGCATATGTAAAACCTTTTTTTTCTCAATGGTAATTTTTTAGATTCTATGGTAACCGGAAAAAAAAGCACAGGAAAAAAAAGCATAGGAAGAAAAAGCACGGAAAAAAAAGCACAGGAAAAAAAAGCACACGGAAAAAAAAGCACAGGAAAAAAAAGCACGCGGAAAAAAAAGCATAGGAAAAAAAAGCATAATTAGAATAAACTCATAATAATCGAGATGCACTGTTCATTTAATTATCGAGATGCATCATTAACGTCGTTTTAATGACAGTAGAAGTGTTTAGACTAGAAATTTGGTTTTTGGCATGGGGGTGAAGTAATAACCGAAATGTAATAATGTTATAATTATTAATTTCAGTAATAATTAATTTTTAATTATTAATTTTAGTAATAATGCATTAATTTTTTCAGTTAGAAAGTTATGGTTTTTGCAACCCAACTTTCATACTTTTGTCCATTTGTCTTTACATTTGGGCGGACATCTGTGAGAAATTCTATTGTGTACCTGTCAGCGAACTCTCATCAGAGACCCAATTTTCATACTTTTTGTCCGCCTGTCTGTACATTAGGGCGGGCATCTGCACTGTTTGTCGGCAAATTTCTTATTGAATTAGCATTGAAATTCAATTTCAAGTAATTTAAATCAATGATTGAAGACAGTTTATTTTGGCATTTAGAAATTTGTATTATTTCTGGATGGCTGTGTTTCGCCATATTTTTTTATGAAACTAATTTTATATTTTGGACTCAAAATAAATTTATTTTTCAATTCATTACGAAATTAAATTTTTAATTTTAATATTTGATATTTTAAAAAAATTGAGAAAAGTAGTTGTTGCCAAATTATGAAAGCGAATTATAGCAACCCCACATTTGGCGACATCTGGAGAACCCTTCCACCTGTTTTTTGAATAGAAACCCCCCCCCCCCCCCCCCCCCCCCCACTTCTTAGAAAATGTCCTGGGGAAAGTGCATACCTCCTTGCGGTTTACTGTTTCACCCTTAAGCATACATATGGTAAAGACGGCACCAGTGGCTTGTAGTGGCTGTTAAGGGGGGGGGGGGGGAGCACCCCAGAGAATTGGGTTCGTTTTGCGACAGTCGTAATTTATCGGACAATTCAAAAGCCGGTTTCCGAGAAGTAAGGGTTCTGGTCAAATAATTTTTTGCCTTTATTGCCTTTTCCTGTTGTAAGGAATTCCTCTTTGAAATTGAGCCATGGTTATTTTCGAAATCAAATACGATGCGTCAATTTTAATAATATAAAATTAAAAGTATGTAACGTAAAAATGTGTTAAATCGGCTTATTATAAATACAGGTGTTACGAATTAGTTATTTGAAACATTGACTTTCATTCACTGTAATAAAAAAAGATAACTATGTTTTCACTCAAAACTTTATTTATTGCATTTAAGGGGTCATAGGAGTCTTAAAAATGTGAAAAGAAGGTACTACAAAACATAGTTTGATCTTTCATGTCATTTTTGAACTACTCAATATATAAGTAGGGGTAAGTGGTGTACCTCGGACGTATGTGTACCTCGAACCTATGCTGATTCTAGCTCGATTAGCTTAGATATTGAAACAACACCACATGCAGTTAAAGTATTTGCTACCAGGGATCTCAGTGAAGTTCTATCTGTTTGTTTAAAAGGTCAATTTATTAAAGAGGTTTCGAAAAACTAAATTCACAGTTCAAAAGTAAATTTTTGTCACATTCTTTAGTGTAATTTTATACTCAAACATGTAGTATTTATTCAGAAACGATGGTTATGCAATATAAAGCAAAGTTTTAGCTATAAAACAGTGTGCTTGAAATTAAGTTCAGTCCAACCTTAACTTGGTGATTAACTATTTTGTTTTTAATATCCAAGTGGTGTACCTCAAACCTAATACAAGTGGTGTACCTTGGACTGGTCCAAGGTACACTACTATAGGTCTTATGTGCTTCAGATTGTTGAAAACCTTTTTTAAAATTCAAGTAAATTCTTTCCTTTGAAAAATTAAGTATTTTAAGCTATTAATATGCAACCCTGATTTGTAAAATCTAGAAAAATGGAAATTTGTAAGAAATTTTGATATGATGTGATAAAGAATTTTTTTTGTAGTTAATTATTTAGATTTATGGAAGCCTATAAAATATTTACCATATTGATATAATATAGAAAATAATTATTGCATGCTCATCTAAAAAGATATTTTTTATAATAAATATCTAAGCAGAACATCCTTTTTACGTTTAGGCCTAGTTGAATAAACATAGGGGGAAATATTTGAGTTTTTTTTTTTCAAATTTAAGACAGAAAGATAGCCATATGTTTTTCTATGGCATGAAATAACAGTTTAATTTTATGCTGCATTTTAACGAATACACCCGAGAAAGATTGCATTGCAGCTGAAAAAGCCAAAAGGGCACTAAAAAAACTGAGGCAATAAAACCCCTTACTGAGCCAATTGACCTAACATAACCAATTACTACAATCTTGGCTAGAAATAAGAGTAGGTTGTAAAATGTATTTTTGAATTTTATATGGCTAATAAATATTGGTTTTCGAACTGTAAATCGGGTCTCTATACCTATTAATAATTGGTCCAAGGTACACTACCGGTTGGACCAAGATACACCGCCGGTGGTGTACCTTGGTCCTAATTACAATTTTCTGTATTTATTTTTTTAATAGTTGAAATCATTTAAATAACATGTTAAAATAAATATATGTTGTATATAACAACATAAAGTATTCGGTAAAAATATTTTTATTCATTTTTTGCAAGCAATTAAGAAAATAAAAATTGAAAAGTCAAAATAGGTCCGAGGTAACCCACCTTCCCCTATAATTTTTTATATGTAATTCTACAAGATTTATTTATTATAAAACAAGTTTTAAAATTTATGAAACTTTAGCCAAAACTAAAATAAATTATTTTAAACACGAAACTATTTGAACACATTGTGATTAGGCTTGCGCGGCAAATTGTGAGGTCAAAATTGAAAAAATGACCAAGAAAATGACTTTATATTGTACAAATATGTACAAACAAAGACTTATACCTAAATTTTCAGCTCAATTTTAATTAGAAATTATTTTTTAAAAAAATTTTAATCAAAATTTTTTAATTTTTATTAATTTTTTCAGAAAAAAGTTCTTAAAATAATTTCTAATTGAAATTGAGCTGAGAATTTAGGTAAAAGTCCTAGTTTGTACATATTTGTACAATATAAAGTCATTTTCTTGGTCATTTTTTCAATTTGGACCTCACAATTTGCCGCGCAAGCCTAATCACAATGTGTTCAAATAGCTTCATGTTTAATATAATTTATTTTAGTTTTGGCTAAAGTTTCACAAATTTTAAAACTTTTTTATAATAAATAAATCCTGTAGAATTACATATAAAAAAATTATACTCATTTATTGAGTAGTTAAAAAATGACATGAAAGATCAAACTATGCTTTGTAGTATCTTCTTTGCACATTTTTAAGACTCCTGTGACCCCTTAAAGGCACAAAAGAATGCGTTTTTAATTCATTAATACAAAGCTTTAATATAAAATTTATCATGTTACATATAGTAGCACAACTTACGATATTAAATTCATGTTTTTAATGCTTTCGACGCATAACATTTAAAATTATTTAATTGTGCTTAGAAAACATTGAGCTTAGTAAAATCATTCTTCTAAACATATTTTTTTTCAGTGAATGTTTTCATAAGCTATTGGTTAGTATAGTATCACTTGGCTGTGAGACGTGCACTCTGACCGAATAACTAGCGTAGGTGACGCTATTTTATTTCAAAACTAATGCATTTGCATCCATAAGAGCACATTGTTTGAAGTCAATAACTTTTAAAAATCTATATTGGAATCTATATTTGTATTATTGGAATACCCGTACATCGTACTAATAAGATTTTGAACCACGACCGATTTAACGTGCACCAGTATAATATACACGGCGCTAGTTTTTGGAAAGATTATTTTCGCATCATACAGCTCATACCAAATTAGGCAATAGGCATTCAAACGTTTGAAAAAATGTGAAGGATCTAGTTATCGAGTAGTTCAGAGTTTTTGTGCTCAAAAGGTAATCGAATACAATGCTCTGCAAATGACCATAACTGAAGTTTGGATAACTTTTTTTTTTGAAGTTAACAAAATATTGCTATAACATTTTTTAATGCTGATATCGAATTTGGTTTCTGCATCGAGCTAAATTCAATTATGACTTCACCTTTTTTTTATTATCGTAAATAATCTGTATTTAACTTATTTTCAGGAGCTCATAATAATTTATTATAAAGTAATTTTTTTAAAGTTAGGTTAGTTTGAATTATCGTCGTACTAGGGTTACACGAAGGCTATTGGTAACGGGCGTTGAAAATTAAAACCACAGTCAAGTGACTAGTCGACACCCAAGTCGGCACACAAGGCTATTGTTAAGGACGACCTTGTACGCAGCGAAGAGCGAAGGGACTTTGAATCATATATTTAACGTGCATTACCTCCAGCCGGGTATATTTGATCGGACATTTTTAGTTGTAAGGGCCGTTTATATTTGCCATGGCCCGTCTGCGCATTGAAAAGACATTGAAAATATCAGGAAAAAAAATTCTCTCAAATTCGAAGGACTTCAGTGAGCATGTTTGACGTCATGAATGGCAATAATTACAGCATTATGTTTTTCATTTTTGGTTCTTCTACAATTACATTTGTTTGGGTGATAATTGGAGTGAATTATTTTAATTCAATATAACAAAAAAAAATTAAAAGGGCTGGCTAAATAATGTTGAACAAACATTTCCATTATTAAAAAAACCTTAATGTTTACTTAAGGTGCATAAGAAGTCCATTTTATTAGAATTAAGGGGGTCCAGTACCTTCCCCAACTTTTTTTTATTTATGAACTTATACTATTCAGATTTTATACAATGGTGCATCATGCATTAATAAAAACCTATTAGCAAAAACAATTTTGAAAATGGCACATTATTTTTAAAAATTTAATTTTTGTTACATTTTTTAACAATTTTCAAATCCCTACTCCTCCCTTATTTTTCGACTTTTTATAACAAAATGTTTTATACAAGTTCTCCAATAATATCTTAGCAAAACTATGCATCAAGTTTTAATCAAGATTCAACTTTAAAAAAATATATTTTTCGAAATTTTATCAAAAAAAAATTCACTATAAAAGTAAAATTTAAAATTTGAATATTTTTTAAAAACTACTGACAACATAAATGAAAAGTTTTAATGCTTAGTTTTGTTCATTATACTCTTAGGATTCTATAGAAATTTACAGAAACTTTTTATGTACTATAATATTAAGAGATGAGTAGTATTTTTCCATGTCTTAAAATTTAAAAAACACGAACAGAGATACGAGTATTTAAGGCATAGACCTGTGGTAGGATACTTGGAGAGTGAGTCTTATTCAAATATTAATAACTCAAAAACTAATGCATAAAATTTGAAGCGGCTTTTTGCAAAATGTTTAAGAAATGTTCAAATAATATTTAAAAGAAATAATAAAAAAAATTGAATTTTTCATGATTTTTGGGTACTGGACCTCCTTAAATCGACATTACCACTTCTAATGTAACAATTGAACGAGAAACTTTGTTTTTTGATTAAATAGAAAGGAATTAAATTAAATTAATTTACAATGTGATATAAATTAGTTTTAGTCAAGCTTTAGTATGTTCTTTGGATGGTTAAATATTTGTTTTATGTATGTAGTTGATTTAAAATTGAAAATCATGAATTTGGTTTTATTTGATCAACCGAAACATACAATATTGTTTAATGAGAAATTGAATAAAGAAAAATATATGTTTATAAAATATTTTATAAACAACAAAGTGATTTTTTTGGGAAGTTTAGAACAAAATTGGGTTGTAGAGTAGAGCCCAGTAGGTTTAGGCGTTCGCCTTGCATGCGGAAGGTCCCATGAACGGATCCGGGCATCTCCATCATAACTTCCGATCTATAAACGGCTCGTGCAGCCCAAAATGCCCAACTAATAATACCCCGTGTAAAGGGAGTGCACGTTAAATATGCTCCAAAGTCCTATCGCTGCGTTGGGTGCATGTTGTTCTAAATTACGACGCTTGTCGCCAATAGCCTTCGTAAAGCTCTAGTGCGATGATAATTCGTAAACTAACCTAATCAAAACAAAATGGTTGCTTCGTTTGTCTGCAAAAAACAAGCTGAAATACATGCAGTTAAAAATTTATGAATTATTAAACAACACATGTTCATTGGTAATTTTTGAAAGCTTTAAAAATATTAACCGATTAAGTTACTTTTGAAAGCATAATCTAAATTGATTCTAATTGAAACGCTCTTTGAAAAAAATACAATATATGTAGTTTCACATACTTGTTATCATCAAATAACAGTTTTTAGTAAAGAAATATCTTTTGCTATGTTTTTTTTAATAGGTCACTATGTTTTTATAAAGCAAAATAAAATTCCGAAATCCCGATTTTATGCATGTATTTGGGCTATTTTTTTTATTTATTAAATAACAAACTTGAGCAGTAATTTATTTTCCTCTAAAATTCATAATTTCTTTCGTTGGTAGTTTTTTTATTTGTAACTTTTATTTAAACTAGTCAATTAATCTAGATATTTAAAAATAGCTGACTTTAAGCAATGTGCTCCTGTGGATGACGCATTAGTTTTTTTTTAATAAAATACCGCCCGCGACTTTAATTATTTTGTTAAAGTACACTACAAATCTAAATGTGCCCTCATTGCTGCATTTCTATTTCGAGACGTGTCGTCCCACTTGCGACAGTCCCAGATGCGACGAAAAAAAATCCCTATTGCTGACTAAATAGTTAGGGACTTAGGGTGGAAAACTTAACAACCCTAAACTTCGTTTTCCCTATGTTGCAATTCGATTTAGTTACAACTTGGCTTCTTCATCCCACTAGTTAAATTGGGGAGAAAAAGTGGTAGAAGGAAAATTGTTTTGTATACCAACCCCTCGTTGCAATACGATAAGAAATTCCAGATGACAGACGGGGCGGGACAGAGGATGTCTAGAGTTGGTTTGGCCAAAACTATCCCGAGGCTGCATGTACAAGTGCATACCATATGTGCTCTATAAAGTTTTCTACCACTTTTCTGAAGATAATTGTATCATGCAAATAAAAAAAAATATATAAACATTTAATTTTTAAGTACATTTTATTCATGTAAGTAGGAAAAAATGCAGAAAATAGATATCATTAAAATTCCATTTAGTTAAGTTCCAATTAATGTTAATAAATTGCTTTTGTTTGAAAATTTAATGAAATCTTAAATAAAATATATTTATGCAACAAGTGCTTAAAGTTATTACCAAATTAATTAACATCTTCACCACTCGGATTATGCGAGGAGCACTTTTCCTGCTCTGAACAAATAGTTTTCTCCTAATTTAATATATTTTATTTTGCTTAACTCTTCAGAATCTATAATTTAAGGTATTTTTTGTAATCCCGTAAAAAAATTTTTTAAGCAAAATTCAATTATAGGGGAGACCGGGTCAAGTTGATACACTTTTTACTTTCTGATTTTTGTAATTTTTTTTCTGTCAATATTTTGAAACAAACTAAGTGTAGTTAGTAACTATAACTCTTTGGCTAACGTCTGATATATTTTTAATCTAAATAGAATTGAATTTTCACTGACAAAAAAATGTTTTTTAAAATGTTGCAATGTGTATCAACTTAACCCGATCCGGGTCAAGTTGATACGGCATTGGGTCAAGTTGATACGCATATGAGTAAGCTGAGACGGTGCTAGGAAATATTTAAATATATCTAATAAAAATGCAGTAATTACGAAAAGTGTTTTATTTTACAATATAAATAGGTTTTTAACTTTATATGATACAGAGTTTTACATGATAGGGCCTACATTGATTGTAACTGATTACTCCGAGTCTGAGAAATTGGGATCTGATTGACAATTGAAACACGTGTAAAATGGATTGTCTTCAGCACATGCGATGTGTGTCCACTTCTTACAGGATATGCATTGTATCCAGTCCTGGCCAGGCTTTGACGTTGAATATGTTTTGAAGCACACCAAACAAAAAGACTCCTCGCCTTCATCAGAGTCTGATTCATCTTTTTCAATTTTTCTTCATTTCTCTCTTTTTTTTTTATTTTTAACTTCTTTTGTCAGGTTTTCTGTTCTTTGTTTTCGGTTCTTTTCTGTTCTTCCATTCTTGGTAATATTACCCCCTAATGATTTAAACAATTTTAACTTTTATTTTCTTGTTAAAATATATCTGCTAAGCTCCTCCTCAAGTTCGTCAGTCAATATTTGTCGATGTTTTGCATAACCCATTTTTACAACCTCGTCAGTAGCCTCTGGCATTTCAAGTTTTATTTTCCCTTTTTTGTCTTGAACCTGTAAAGAGCTATTGTGTCTATATTAAAGATTTTGGCCGCTTCCCTAATATACATTCTGCCATTTCTAATCTCTTCATAAGCTCTTCCAAAAATATCAATTGGTATTTCGCCTCTTGTAGTTCCTTGGTATCTATAAATAAATGCAACATATGAAAATTCTTGTGGGTTAAGTTGATACACCGTATCAACTTGACCCCAAAGAAGCGTATCGACTTGACCCAACCGTCGCCATTACACTGAACCGCAAAATACGGAAAACCAATAAGAGCTAGAACAAAGTCTACTAGGTTACATTCTTGCCTTTATAGCATGTAACAATGTGATGTTATTTATAACGCAATCCACTAACAAGTAAACTTTCAATAACACTTCAAATACAGGGGTAAAAATTTACTTTTAAAGCTCAAAACCAGTATTTAACTCACAACTCATAGAACAAAGCAACCTCCTCTAAGTGCTCACGCGTGGTTGTTGACGACGGACCGGTCGTCCAGTCAAGTGAGTACCAGTTAATTGCGCCTGCGCATTACGGAGTTATTTTGACTGTATCAACTTGACCCTGTATCAACTAGACCCGGTCTCCCCTAGTCTTTAAAGTAACTCTTTTCAATTGCGTTCGTAAAAACTTACTTTACGCACAAGTGCGTATACATGTTTATAATGCACTTCAAGTGCGAATAAAAATTTAAAGTACCATTGGGAAAAAAGAAATATCAGCCATTATTTATTAGAATAAGAGGGATTTTGCACGAAAGGAAATGTATTAATAGAATTCATATTACAACTAGCGTATTGTTTTGAGAACAGAAACTACTACATTTATCTGGGAAGTTTTAAATGCCAATATATGTTGAGTAAAGAAAAATATTTGCAAGTGAACAATAAAACTTTGCTAGCAATTTAACTATATTTTTGCACTGGATTATAAATACTTGGCACATGCTTAAATTACTCTTTTTTGAACTCGAATATAGTAATTTCACTCAGAGCTCATCGTAGTTAAATGATGTATTCAACTTGTTTAAAAAAGACTAACATTACGCACTAGTTACATAAATAACTGTTTAATAATCTCGAGCTGAAAATTCACTTATTCAAATTCATAATCGTGTGTAGTCATGCTTTAAAGAAACCAGTGTGAAATATTCTTCATTAAGCAGAAGTGCGTAAAATGTCAACTTTTGCTCTGTTTCATTCCACATTGAATCCAAATTTTAAACCCGATAATAGAAAAATTAATAAAAACGATATATATAACTCTTTTAAACTTGGATAACTACTAAGTTCTTAAAAATCTTGCCTGCAATGCTAAAAATATTTTTCGCAAGTGATAATAAAGATGTATCCAAACATCGGGTATAAATTAAACTTTATAAAACTTTAGAAAATTATTTACCTCGCTCGTCATGTATGCATTATTTTATTCTTTTTTTAAAGTTTTGATTCATTTACTTGTTGAATAAACATATTTTTCTCCCACGTGTTTATGAAAAGCACTTGATGGAACACATGGTTATTAAAACATTTTTGTAGGTTAGTTTAGTTTGAATTATCGTCATACTAGAGATATATCTACTGGCAGTTTTATGAGCGTCGCAATTTATAATCGCAGTCAATTGAAGAGAAGACACCTGAGTAGACGCCCAAAGCAGCAGTTAAGTACAACATAGAACGCGCAGCTTGATCTTTGGAGCATATTTAACGTGCACTTCCTCTATACGGAGTATTATTTAATAGACAGTTTTGGCTGCACGAGTCGTTTATAGCTCAGCAATTATTTTAGAGATGCCCGGACCTTCCACAGGCAAGGCGAACGCCTTAACCGACTGGACTCACCAGCCACTTTTAACTTTCAAAAATAAAAAATAAATAAAAATTGGGAATATCTGTTTCGTTGGAGGACTTTACCTCTATGAAGCAGTGCTTTCATTGAAAAAAGCACTTTACGTTGAAAGCTAATTAAAAATAGTTATTTAATCTTCACTTGAGACACAATTATTAAATTAATAATGTGTTGAAAGTATTGTTTTTTATCTTCGAAAAGCGAATTTTATAATAAATTGCTCTCTATAAGAACAACTATATAAACGGTTACATACAGAAAATAATTCTATCCCGAATTTCTGAAAATGCTTTACATTGCAGAAGTGTTTTATTATCTTGCTGTCTCTGTGCTCTATAAGAGCATAGGAAATTTCTGTAAACCATTGTGTTTTGAAAAAACGGAAACACTGCTGCAAATATACATTGGCCCCTTTTAAAATTCACGATTTGGTTATGGGATGTTTTGAATACAAAATTTATAACACAAATAAGTAACCAATTCATCAAAAGAAGCTTGAATAATTCCAGCATATCCCATGAAAATAAAATTTCCTTTATTTATTTCTAAACAAAGAAACAAAAGGAAATTGCGAGGTAGTAAAAACGTGTTTACAAGGTTTTTTTCTTTCGATTTTACTTTTTGTAATGGTTTATTTAGTAATTAAATATATAACAAACTACTGAGTTCAGCTTTAGCTTCCACTGATATAAGCAAAAATAGCATGTTTCATAGATATTTATTTAAAAAAGTCCTTTTTTTGGGGGGAGGATAAAATAACGAAATACGTAATGTAAAAACTTTATAACCATTTAAAGAAAAAAAAAAGTGCTTTTTGCTTAAAATCATGTAGTATGTAAGTCAGTATATACTGAACATTATAATGTTTGAAGACTATTATAAAAGCAGTTTTCTCAGAGTACTATGTTAATAATTTTGCTACCAAAAGCCAGGTCACCTTTCTTTGAAAAAAGTCAATTATTTTTGCTAAGATTTATTCCACTTTCTTTTAGTAAAAAATATGGCTAGCTAAAAATGTAGATATTTATCAATAGAAGTCTTCTGAAAACTTTGGGGCAATTGAATGAAAGTGCCTACGCAATTAAGTTTTCATTTTATTTGCGATAGTATTTGCATTGTATTTATGTTTCCAGATTAAACATATACCTTTTTATAAACTTATGCACCTAAGTGCATCACGAAGCACAAAAGACATTCCATTCTTTTGAATTTTTGCTATTGTGTTAAAGGTAAAGTTAAATGAATAATAGTTTTCAATTAATGTACAATAAAATGGTTTTTTTTGGCTGTCTTTCGTTAAAAAAAAATATTTGTTTAAAAAGCATTATTAATTTTTATTATTAGTAATTCAAATAAAAAATAACGTCTCTCATGTAAGATGTGTCACATAAGATTACTTGAAATTAATTTCGCAAAAACATTGAATTTATTATAAAAAGTGCAAGTATGTGGACTGGATGTTTTTAAAAATCATTTATACACGTCCTAAACTTCATCATCGAACATGTAAGGGTGATATAGGGGGATTCAATAATGCTCATAATTTCTTTATGAAATATGATGCATACTAATAATATATTTAAAAACATACTTCTATATTCCATCTAATTAACTATTATTATTTTTGTTACAGATTTTACACTGTTACAATTCCTTATTATGGAAATAGATATTTTCGCATTCCAAATGATTATCATTTATCGTCAGGTGCCCATCAAGGCGTTGTAATATTAAAAACATTATTCCATCGGAAAAAAGTATGTTCCGGTTTTTGATGAGTTAAATTATCGTTTGAATGTGGACTAAATATAAAATGGAAATTCAAAGTTTAATTTTTTACTTTTGAAAACGATTGAGATCTTTGCCCCACTGGGCATCGTAAGGTAAAATTTATGATTTCAACAATACTCATTCATAAATAAGGTGCAGTCATCTATTTGATTTGCATTTTATTTTAGTAACTTATAAAAGTGTTACAGCGATACCAACCAAGTTACTTCCCGTCAAAAGCAGGATGTTTGACCACTCAATTAACCCCTGCCCCTCCCCCCCCCCCTTCCAGACGCCACACACACTTTGTAACGAAAAAGGCACTCGCATACCAAATGGGGGGCAACTGCAAATTTTTATCACTAACACCCAAGTATTGGCGCTATTGCAATGCTTCATAACGCCAAGCTCCGTCACCTTTATGAGACCCTTCAGAGTTTCCCCTTTTACGGTGCGAAAAGGATAAATTGGACGATTTTTCCCTTCGTCGCAAATGGGACTGTCGCAAGTGGCACTACTCCATTTCGAGAGACTGCAGCTTATCTTTTTTCACCACCTAGGGACAAATCGAAGGGGCGAGGTGACCCCAGTTGGTCTCAGCGATCAATCAATAAGTGTCATGTCCCCTCCCCCCGCCCTAGGTGTGTGACATTTACTGTTAAGCAAACAAGTGGGTTTGTAATAGTAAGTGCCATAATGAACTATTTTCACAATGATTTAAATGACTTGAAATTAAATTTCAATACTAATCCAAGTAATCCAATAGGGAAATTGTCGACAGACAGTGCAGATGCCAGCCCGAAAGTACAGGCAGGCCGATAAAAAGTATGAAAATTGGTATCCTATTTGAATTCACTCACAGACACTAGGGACACTAGTTACACAGATGTCCGTCCGAACGTATAGACAGACGGACAAAAGATATCATAACTTTCTAACAGAAAAAATAATATTATTCATATCGATTATTACTTCTCTCCGGGGAAGTACATAAATTACGTCACGCTAAATTTTGACTTTTTTGTCCCCTCCCCCAATGTCACGCTGCATCACGTTTGGTGTAACCCCTTCCCCTAAAATTATGTCAAGTTTGTCGCACCCCCCCCCCCCTCCCTTTTTTTTTAAAAAAAAGTTGATTTTTAATATTTCCCTTTTGTTTCTGAAAATTGGAGAAAAAATGCATAAATCGATGTATTTTAAATAGTTAAAAGGAAAGAAAAAAAGTAAAAGTTGTCGAAGTTAAATAAGTTATTCATAGGAATAGATAGACATTGTATTTACATTTTCGTTGTTCACGGACAAACTAGTCATTCTCTAATGTCTTCTAATAAAAGGCGTCGGGGCGTGACGTAATTTATGTACGCCCCCCCCCCCACCCCTTGTGTACAGCCATACCACAATCCTAATTTCTATTCGCAACCCTTCTAAACCATCATTAACGACGCTAATAAACAATGCATCTCGACAATTATGAGTTTATCCTAATTATGCTTTTTTTTCCTGTGCTTTTTTTTCCGTGTGCTTTTTTTTCCTGTGCTTTTTTTTCCGTGTGCTTTTTTTTCCTGTGCTTTTTTTCCGTGCTTTTTTTTCCTATGCTTTTTTTTCCTGTGCTTTTTTTTCCGAGATTCTATACTACGTTTATAACGTAAAGAATAAAAGCTTTTATAAAGACTCTATCCGTCCATCCGTCTGTCTGTCTGTCTCTCCGTCACCCACTTTCACAGTCTAACCTACAAATGCTACAGACAAGTGTGATACGCTAAAAGATTCAGCATATCGCTATTAGAGTAAATTGATTGATTCAGAAAATAATTCGTATTTAAATGCATTAAAAAATTAAAAACTTCCTGAAAGAATTCCATTAAAAAAAGCATTATGCCGACATTATATATTCGGTTGCCAACTTTTTTTACCACTACAAACTTTTAATTTTGAGAAAATAAATTAAAATTTTTCATTTCCTTTTTTTTTTTTTTTGTATTACGCGCTTTTTTTTTCTATTAGGAAGCAATACGTAAACAGCGTACGTTCGAAGAGATAAAAAAAACCCTGTTTTTATAGCGTTTTTTTTTTTTTCATAACAAAACGTCTTTTTTGACGTTTTTTTTTTGCTACAATCAACCTGTAAACCTTTTTGAAACTGGTTCTTACCTCTATGGGTGTTAAGCGAGTTAGGATGGGCCATTTTGGAACTCAAACACTGCTCCAAAACTGTCTAAATTAAGGGATTTCTGGCCAAAACGCCATATTTTAAATTACTTCATGTTTTTTTCGCGTAGCTATGATAACGTACCTGGATCTGCTTTCGAGATAAATAAAATTGAATTATGAACATTTATACTGAACATTAATACGCTATATCAGAACCCGAACATGTCAGAATGTCTGTCTACTGATGTCTGTCTGTAGCTACTCAGTGAACACCGACTGACTTTTCTGACACGTTTGCTATACACGAACATCGTCCAGTTAAAATAGGCAATTTCCTAGCCGAATATGTCGGTTTCTGCTGCTGATTCTAGTTTTGTTTCCTTTTTATCGCTGTCAAAGTTACTGTGCCCAGGTTTAGGTATGTTTTAAAATGTAGAAAGAAAGTTTATAAAAAAATGATGCATTAAAAAGTTTTTGTTTTACTCAGTGTGAATATTTGACATATTTTCCAGCTAGGCAAGATCACAAAATTAAAATGATGGATCTGGCAGATCGGCTTTCAGTAATTATATACAAGTGCTATGCAAACATTGAAAGTAACAATTTTTGAATGCATATTTAACAGATCGGCTTTCACCAATTCTATACAAGTGTTATGTGAAAGTAAAATTTTTTAAACGCCCAAGAGGTTTGATCGTCTTTTTCGAACTTTTCAAAACGAACCGTCTTCAGTTTCAGAGGTTTTCGAGAGTATGCTGGGTCACTGTTACGGACAAGTGACCAGCCGAATGTAGTCCCCCATCATGTGACAGTCATAATCCTTGCCTTTGTAGCGATACTCAAATTCCCCGATATCTTGATGGATTCCCTTGCTCCTCGGATAAGGCTACCAAATTGCTGTGAAATTCTTCTAGGTGAGAGTGTTGACCGTGATAAATCTGCAGTCGGCATTTTTGAATAACAGCAAAATCAGAAAAACTCCTAATCCTTTCAGTTTTACGCGGTCAGCCAGCATTTCGACTTAAGTGAACTCTTGGCTGGTTGTGGGTGCAAATGCACATACTCCACAATAAAATAAGAATAAAATAAAAGTCACCCCTAAACAGTAATTTCTTTCTCGCAATAACACGGACCAGATTTCCTGGTGGGTGTTAGATATATACAGTCAATGACAAAAGTGCGCACACTCGTAACTCTTTTTACCCGCACAATGGCTGTCGGCTAAAACATAACTTTCAATTTTTGGCAACGTCGGTGTTCACTGAGTAGCTACAGACAGACATCGGTACATTTTCATTAAATATAAAGCCAAATATACGCGAATGTGACCGTCATGATTTGTTGACTACTTTTACTTGATTTAAAAAAAATTAATTTTAATAATTGATGTCATTTAACTTATTTTTATTCAGTTGGTTAGTGAACTACACTGTAAAAACGGAAAAGAAACGGTGTAAAATGATGTAAATAAAAAACAGCACTGTCATTATTTAACTGAGGGTTTTTGTGAAAATTTTGGTAAACAAGAATAACCAAATACCACTCAATTAATTAAAAATTAATGAAACGGAACTTCCAAAATAAGTAAAATACTCCGTGAGGTAGTGTTGTCTACTACAATTCTTTTCAATATCGATGTTTGATATATAAAATATATTAAATAGAGATATAAGAAAAGGTGAGATTTAGTTTGAGAATGCAATACATGCCCGATAGTCAAAAGTTCATCTAGAATATTTTATTGTTAAACAATTTTTTGTTGTTGTTTATTGTTGTAGTGTAAACGTTGATAGTGTTACGATACTCTGCAATAGTGTTTTTTAAAAAAAAATGACAAACGTTGCACTCCCCTCCTCCCAAAAAAATTTGTATTTTAAAAGAATTGCAATTATTTGTTTTAATTGCCTCAGAAATTGGTATCAATTGAAAAAAATTGGTTTGACGAACGAAGATTTGATAGTTTTCCCCCAAAATTAAAAAATGTGACGAAGTAGCAAAAATTGAGTTTTTTTCCCGAAAAATAGAAAATTAAGAAAAAATCACTACTTCCGATTTCAGCCCCAAGGAAAGACATTCCGTAAGGTGCTAGTTCTCGAAAGGGGGGAGGGGAAGAGGTGCAAAAGACCGGTTCATTGGCAGTGGCAATTTGACCCTCCCCAGCCATCTGGAAAAGGGGTCTAGTCAACTTTCAATGGATATTTTTTTAACCTTGAAGTTTAGATGGGGAAAAAAATTGGAATTCATCGGTTTCCTTGAAATTTAAAAATAAAAATATTTAATTGAAATACTCAAACCCGACTTTTTAAAACTATTTTTACATTTTAGTGTAAAACTGTCAATCTGACGTTTTTGGCAAGAGAAAATAGTTTGCAGAAAATTTTACTTCAGTTGACAGTTGACACCAAAAGCGTTTTTACTGGGGAAATTGTAAAAATAATTGGGCAAATCCACGGTGTTGGACTTAAAAAATTTGCAATGAAGATTGATGCAGAATTGTATGATTTGTATGTAAATTATTTATTTTTTAAAGACTTGCGTAAAATTGATATATGTACCGGAAAATGCAAAAGTGTGAAAAAAAAGTGGGGGAAATTGCTTTTTTTACGCAAAATGTGTAAATAAAAAAATCACTTATTTTTTTTAATGTCACGGAAAGATGCATTTGTTGTCAATTGATGCAGAATCGATGCAGAACTGGGGGAGGGGGGGGGGGGAATGGAGACCAGTAGTGAGGGGCGGAAAGTTGGACGGCCCCCCAACTGATCCCCATTGAAAAGAAAAGAAGATAAGAAACTTGTTTTTATTTTTTGCTGACTGACCAGTTTAGGGGATGGTTTTTTTCTCTGGTGTTTAGCTCAGATTAGTAGTTTAGCTATGCATCTGGATTTGTGCGCCTTTAGTAAATTTTTTAGAAGAATAAAACATTTGACATTTTTATTGAGGGTATTTGTGTAAAATTTTGGTAAACACAAATAACCAAAATACCGCTTTATTAATTAAAAAATAATGAATCAGAACATCCAAAATAAGTGAAACCAACTTAATAATTTTTAAATGTACTTAAATTAGGTCGGAATTGCCACTTTTCATCGAACATATCGGCTGCACTGTATGTTGAGTTCAATTAAATTGTTCGGCATCAATTTTTAAAGAATAAACAAACATTTTCATCAAGATAAAACTTGATGGGCCGGAATGGCTTGTCGGCACACTTTGGAAAAATTGCACTAATGCTTTCCACTAGACAGATGCCTCAAACTAAAAATTCTCCGTGTAGAGGGGACTAATGCACGTTAATCAGTATTTTTTTAGTGTCTTGGCGCCTCTAAGAAATTTTTAAAATCAGGATAAGTGGTCCTGAAAATCAGGAGTCGGTCTTGTTACTTGGCCGTGTGGCACATCGACAATAGTCCATGTGTTGCTCTAGTGCCACGTTATCGTTAGTCCACCGATCCTCTTAGAGTCTTTGCAGGGGTTGGCCAATATTATGATTTCGCTGAGTGAGCTAATCTAGCCAGTCAAAATTGTTGCAAGTTGAAGGGGAAATAACGTAAGATTTAAAATTTTAGGAGAATGTGTAAGAATAAATGCAGTACATTTTCCACCAAGAGCAGGTACTTGAAACTTGAAAGTCAAAATTCGGTAAAGTTGAAACGTGAAGGGCGAGTTGACAAATGACAAGTGATTCGGAGGGGAGGGAAGGGATTGGTTCCTCTTGCAATGGATATTCTTGCTCCTTTGTATTATTTATACTCCCGTTCCATTCAGCTTTCGAGTTTGACTTGAATTCTGACTGAAGCACTTTTTGTTTGCATTTTATTTCTTCTTTCTTGGTAGATATCTAAGAACTAGCATCTCAAGTAGAACGCTTTCATGTTGCATCTATTCTGTAAAATAAGTCATTAGCAAATATATTATACAGAAATGTGAGTACAACACACGCAAACATAGGCCTCCAAATCTCTTTGGTTGTTCGTTTTATTGAGTCCCTAGATATAGAAAAAGCTGATACATGATTGAAGTTGTCATGATTTTGTACACTTAGATCCAACATAACTTCGCACTTCCTGTTATTACACATTCAAGTAACAATTTATGGTTTTGAAACTTAATTGTTTTAAAACAATGTTTACTTAGTGTTACGAATTTCTTTTATCATCGAAGTTTCATCGAAGTTTTAATGACAACATGCTTTGCCAATAGCGGCTGATTATTTTGCTGGCCATTTTCTAGGGTACACAATAAAAAATTTTGAGGAGCACACCAATTTACGAAAATTAGTCGAAATCGTAATATAAATATTATTTGTAATATTTTTTGAAAATTTTAATGAACTTATTTACAATAATTTGTTCTGATATTCTTGGATTAAATTTTATAATGCATTAATTTTTATTTTAAAAAAGAATTACAATTTCGGAATGAGTGAGTCAACCCGTAATATGACCATGAGCCATTTCTACTCTGTATATGGCCATGAGCTATACAGTCTTTACGTCTCTACACTAATTTAACATTCATAAAAAATCTGTATAAAGTTATCGATGGGTCGCGGGTATAATTATAAGGCCCGACCACCGAATGGACTGGCACCCAACGAAACTTCGAGCGGCGGAATCGGGAGGTGTCGACTCTAGAATTTGGACTTCATAGATTTAACTAGCACCTAGCACGTCTGTCCCAGTGTACTCAGGTGTCCTGTGAATGTGGATTTGTTTTTACTATTTCACAACACATAACAACCGATTTATAGGATGACTGGTTGTAGGGGGAACCTCCGCCCTCCAGAGAAAAATCAATCTCCATTCCGATACAAAACCACTCTGCCACCGGAGAGCCATGTGGTTGATTTGATGTTGATCTGATCAGTGGCTATGTTTGATGACTAAGCAGATGACTCCAGGAAAACATACTATTTCTAGATGAGAACCATAAATTTTTTCCCTCCATTTATTTTTCTAGTTGTTTCAAAAATTGATTGCAAAATAGAGCAAAAATTACGTTTTTTCCCGAATTTTTTTCAAAAAATCACTACTTTTTCTTAATTTGTCTCAAAATATCGGGTTTGGTCTCAATTGATGTAAAATATTATGTAGATTATTTCGTCATTGTAAGTCGAAAATGTCAAGTTGATAGTTTTAAGGTAAAATGTAAAAATATTGGAAAACAAATTTGAGTTTAAACCCAATTTTTTCATCGAAAACTACCGATTTCAGCTCCAACGAAAGCCATTTCGTAATCTGCAGGCTGTAAGCTTTCAAAAAATACTTATTTTGTCTGGACTCTGGTTCCTCAAACAGATCGGGCCCCGGGAGATAATTATCGTCTCCCCTTCTCGAAAGGGGGTCGGGGAGGGGAGGGAGGTATGGGGCCTATACAATGGAAGCGACAATTTGACCTAAAACGAACACTCTGTGGAAGGGGTCTGGAAAGCCGACTTTCTTAATTCGAATAATCAAACCGAACTTTTTCCAATTTTTGTTTTTAGCATTTTACCGTAAAACTGTCCACCTGACGTTTTCGAAGAGAAAATAGTTTACATGAAATCTTACATCAATTGCCACCAAAAGTATTTTTTTGCTAAAGTTATCGTTATGAATTAAATACAGTAAACTCCCGATTATCCGCGGAATTGGGTGGCGCGGCTTCCGCGGATAAGCGAATTCGCGGATAATCCGTAAAAATGAAGAGAATGCGTGTAAACAAAATTTCTTCTGGGTTTTTATTAAAGTAAACTACAGCAATCGTATATAATAGCATGTACAAATTTACTTGCTTCAAAATGTCTATTATTACTGTCGTTTCTCCTATGCTATGCTGCAAGCACATTTGATTTTTAGAGGATCTGTTTTCCGTCTTTTTAATAAGTTGCAGTTCGTCTTGAATTGTCAAGACAACTTTTTTTTTAGTTTCTTGTGCATTTCGCAAGTATCAAAATCACATAAAGCAATTAAATTAAAATAGCGGGCAGTTTATTTTACAAGTGATTCTTTTCGTGTAAAATATGTTCGTAATGTACCTGACTGAACACCAGATTTCTTACAGTCATTCTTATTTAATGCATTCGTTGTTCTTGTCAAATGTATTCGCTGTTCTTTTGAATGTGTTCGTCGTTCTAGAAAGGAATTCGTTGTTCTTGGAATGCATTCTTCCAAAAAGTTTTGAAACAAATAAAATTCATTTTCTGCTTTTTTTTTTAATTTTTATATTTGAACAGAAAAATGGGAGGGGGATGGTGGCCGCGGATAATCCGCAAAGCGGATAATCGGGAGTTTACTGTATCTAAAAAATGTTTTAACTTTACATAATTTTGGGGAAAAATTAAAATTGCGCCTCTATATTAACATATGTTTGCACTGTGTAGTGAAGCTATCAACTTTTCGAACTCAACTTTGGGTCAATCCATTACAAATCACCCAGACCTGTTGCTCAACATTTTTGAGTTTCCTAATTTTTTTAACATATATTTCCTAATGCTAGGTGAGTTCAAAGCCAAAGTAAAATAAAAAAAATTTGGAGCTCATAATTTTTTTTGGGGGCCATTTTAACTTTGTTTCAAAGCCAATTTTTGACTGAAAACTACTTTCACTTAAATGCATATAACTCTGTTGATTTTATAGATATCAAGACGAAATAAAAAAGAAAAATGATCAGAGTGATGCATTAAATAGTTTGCCAGCGCATAATATTACCAAAATAATGAGGAAGCAAGAGATATCAATATATAGCCGGTATCAATTTCAATTTTTTTTTCACTCAGTCCTTTTTGAGATATTTTACGTAAAAAATGGCGAAAATACGATTTTCAGCAGTTTCGAAAAATTAAAAAAAAAAGAAAGAAATTTTTTTCAAACTTTAAACGTCTGCAGCAAGTAGTTGGTCTATACAGGAAAAAATATTTAAGGCGAGTCTCTTTTCCTTTTACCAAATTTTCAGCGTTAAAACTCTCGTTTTAAGCCAATTTTCATTTTTCAGTTGTGATTTTTTTTTATCTCCCGCTTCTTCAATAATTTGATAATATTATGCGCTGGCAAACTATTTATATCATCATTCTGATCCTTTTCTTTTTTATTTCTTCTTGATATCTATAAAATCAACAGAGTTATGCATTTAAGTGATAATAGTTTTCCGCCCAACATCGGTTTTGAAGCAAAGTTAAAATGGCCTCCAAAAAAATTATTAGCTCCAAAAATTTTTTACTTCGGCTTTGAACTCACCTAGTATTAGGAAATATATAGTAAAAAAATATGAAAATCTAAAATGTCGAGCAACAGGTCTGGGTGATTTGTAATGGATTGACCCCTTTATTAACTCAATTTATCAACTTTAAAAGATAGAAAACTGTTATCGCCGAATCTTCAAAGTCACTGAAGTGAAAAATACAACAAACCGCCAAAGTAGAAAAAAGTTCTCCAAAGACAAAAGCCGCCCGCTCAATCGTTAGGATGCTGGCCTTTGGAGCTGCTGGAGTCGGGTTCGAATACCGGTCAGGCATGGATGTTTGTGACCGTCAATGAATGTTGTTATTTGTCTATGTGTTATTCCTTTCTTTGTGACTGTCAAAATTCTTTCTGTGACTGTTCCACTTGACGAAAGCTTATAAGCTGTACCAGAGGCCAAGCACACAAGTTGGAATATATATGTACCATACCATACCATACCTTCCAAAGACAAAATGTCTTAGGCAAAAACAGTCGCCATGTCATAAAAAGGAGCCAAATAATAAAACAAAATGTCGCAATTTTATCAGATATTAATATAGTAGCTTACAGAAGTGTGTTTATGTGATGAATGCTGTTATAAAACTATTAGTATATTTAATACAGTAATATTAAGAAAACAAGAGTCCATAATATAGATTTCAGATAATTACAGTATTGTCCATAATGTATACAATACCTCGCAGTTTGCGAATTTCGGCTAGTTTGTACACAGTAATTTTGGCTAGTTTATTACACACTACTATTCTAGTATGACTGCAATTTCATCAAGAAAGTCTGGTAGAACTTAAATAACCTAATTTCCCTTAAAGTTATATATCTGATGACGCTAAGACGCCAAATGAACTCAAAAAGTTATTTTAAAATTACAATGTTATTTTATAATATAAATACAATATTATTTTAGAATGTTTTACCTTATTTTACCGAAATAAACAATTCAGAAAGTGCCCTAGCGTTTAGCTTTAAGGATTCATAGGAGTCTTAAAAATGTGCAAAGAAGGTACTACAAAGCATAGTTTGATCATTCATGTAATTTTTTAACTACTCAATATATAATAATAATTTTTTTTATATGTAATTCTACAAGATTTATCTAATATAAAACACATTTTAAAATTTATGAAACTTTAGCCAAAACTAAAATAAATGATATGAAACACAGAGCTATTTGAACACATTGTGATTAGGCTTGCGCGGCAAATTTTGAGGTCAAAATTGAAAAAATGACCAAGAAAATGACTTTATATTGTACAAATATGTACAAACAAAGACTTATGCCTAAATTCTCAGCTCAATTTTAATTAGAAATTATTTTAAGAACTTTTTCTAAAAAAAATAATAAACATTTTAAATTTTCATTTAAAATTTTTTAAAAAATATTTTCTAATTAAAATTGAGCTGAGAATTTAGGTATAAGTCTTTGTTTGTACATATTTGTACAATATAAAGTCATTTTCTTGGTCATTTTTTCAATTTTGACCCCAAAATTTGCCGCGCAAGCCTAATCCCAATGTGTTCAAATAGTTTTATGTTTAATAACATTTATTTTAGTTTTGGCTAAAGTTTCATAAATTTTAAAATTTGTTTTATATTAAATAAATCTTATATAATTATATATAAAAAAATTATACCTATATATTGAGTAGTTAAAAAATTACATGAAAGATCAAACTATACTTTGCAGTACCTTTTTGCACATTTTTAAGACTCCTATGACCCCTTAACATTATTTTAATATATTTATTAGTCTGTATTTCTTTTTTTATCAAAAAGATACTTAAAAACCCTACGTATTTATGCAAAAATTTTATTAAAATAAGTATGCGTCTTCATGTTTTGTCCTACCAATGACGTAGGGGGTCCAGTACCCAAAAATCATGAAAAGTTCAATTTTTTATTAGTTTAAAAAAATATTATATAAACTTTTCTTAACATTTTGCAAAAAAACACTTAAAATTTTATGCCTTAGTTTTCCAGTTATTAATTTTTAAATGCGACGCGCTCTATAGATATCCTACCACAGATGTATACTTTAAATGCTCGTATCTCTGTTTGTGTTTTTTAAATTTTAGGATAGTGAAAAATACTACTTTTCTTTTAATATTATACTGTATAAGAAGTTTCTGCAAATTTCTATAGTATCCCAAAAGTATAATGAGCAAAACTATGCTTTACAACTTTTCATTTATGTTGTCAGTATTCTTGAAAAAAATGTCAGAGTTCAAATGTTACTTTTTTCGTAAAATTTTTTGATAAAATTTAGAAAAATATTTTTAAAATAAAAAGTCGAATCTTGATTAAAACTTGGATGCATAGTTTTGTTAAGATATTTATTAGGGAACTTATGTACAAAATTTGGTGACAAAAAATCGAAAAATAAGGGAGGATTAGGGATTTTGAAATTGCTAAAAAATTAAACAGTACTATTCTACTATTAGAACGGACAGAAACTTAAATTTTTGCCCTACCGAAGCATTTTCAAAATGTTTTCTTGCTAATAAGTTTTACTAATTCAAGATGCACCAGTGTAGGGGTAAGTGGTGTACCTCGGACGTATGTGTACCTCGAACCTATGCTGATTCTAGCTCGATTAGCTTAGATATTGAAACAACTACAGATGCAGTTAAAGTATTTGCTACCAGGGATCTCAGTGAAGTTCTATCTGATTGTTTAAAAGGTCAATTTATTAAAAAAGTTTCGAAAAACTAAATTCACAGTTCAAAAGTAAATTTTTGTCAGATGCTTTAGTGTATTTTTTTACTCAAACATGTAGTGTTTATTCAGAAACGGTGGTTATGCAATATAAAGGAAAGTTTTAGCTATAAAACAGTGTGCTTGAAATTAAGTTAAGTCTAACCTTAACTTGGTGATTAACTATTTTGTTTTTAATATCCAAGTGGTGTACCTCGAACCTAATACAAGTGGTGTACCTTGGATTGGCCCAAGGTACACTACTATAGGTCTTATGTGTTTCAGATTGTTAAAAACCCTTGTTAAAATTGAAGTAAATTTTTTCCTTTGAAAAATTAAGTATTTTAAGCTATTAATATGCAACCCTGATTTGTAAAATCTAGAAGAATGGAAATTTGTAAGAAATTTTTATTTGGTGTGATAAAGAATTTTTTTTTGTAGTTAATTATTTAGATTTATGGAAGGCGATAAAATTTTAACCATATTTATATAATATAGAAAATAATTATTGCATGCTCATCTAAAAAGATATTTTTTATTATGAATATCTAAGCAGAATATCCTTTTTACGTTTAGGCCTAGTTGTATAAACATAGGGGGGAATATTTGAGTTGTTTTTTCAAATTCAAGACAGAAAGATAGCCAAATGTTTTTCTATGGCATGAAATAACAGTTTAATTTTATGCTGCATTTTAACGGATACACCTGAGCAAGATTGCATTGCAGCTGAAAAAGCCAAAAGGGCACTAAAAAAACTAAGGCAATAAAACCCCTTACGAAGCCAATTGACCTAACATAACCAATTACTACAATCTTGGCTAGAAATAAGAGTAGGTTGTAAAATGTATATTGAATTTTATGTGGCTAATAAATATTGGTTTTCGGACTGTAAATCGAGTCTCTCTACCTGTTAATAACTGGCCCAAGGTACACTACCGGTTGGACCAAGGTACACTGCCCGTGGTGTACCTTGGTCCTATTACAATTTTCTGTTTTTATTTTTGTAATAGTTGAAATCATTTAAATAACATGTTAAAATAAATATATGTTGTGTATAACAACATTAAGTATTTAGTAAAACTATTTTTATTCACTTTTTGCAAGTAATTAAGAAATTAAAAATTGAAAAGTCAAAATAGGTCCAAGGTAACCCACCTTCCCCTATAAAATCTGAATGGTATAACGTTCTAATGGTAAACGTTGGGGAAGGTACTGGACCCCCTTACTTAACGCTTTAAACCTTACATAAGAAGTGGAAAATTTCCATTTGAAAGGAATTGGAATGATATTAAAATAGGTAAAATTAGGAATTAGTAAAACAATTTATTTATTATTAGATATGTATATTATGCGCATACTTTCTATTAATAAATGCTTCCAAAATTATAAATGTATTTTTCCTTTATTGCACCAGCACACAGAAAGTTACACTGATATGATATTAATAGATTTTAATGATCTAAATGCAATTTTAAGAAGCTCATGATGTAAAAAAAGATGATGTAAAAATAAAATAAAATGATTTCGAACATGAATTGTATTATAACATTCGTTTTATCAAATAATTACAAATATAATTCCTAATCCATTAAGAAAATAATTCATAAATTTTAATTTTTTTGCGATGTCCTCGATTCCATAGTTAACTGATACGTGTGTGAAAGTGACCGCAGTTGCCGGTGTGTATATACCTATACCACGTCCTCGTTTACCCTTCCAAATTGTACACTTTGGAAGTAAATGCAATAATAATAATAATAATAACAATAATATTAATAATAATAATGATGATGACGATGATTTTTTAAGTTGAAACTTAAAAAAGGACGTTTTAATACAGATAGTTGTGAAAATAATTCAGAAATTATAATTCTTTGAAGATGTCATCGTTTCCATAGCAAAGTGATACGTGTGTGAAAGGGACCGCAGTTGCCGGTGTGTATATACTTCTTACACGTCCTCGTTTACCCTGCCAAATTGTACACTTCAGAAATAAGTGAAGTATTAATAATAATAATAATAATGATGATGATGATGACGATGATTTTTTACGTTGAATTTTAACAAAGGACTTTGTAATACAGATAGTTGTGAAAATAATTCAGAAATTATAATTCTTTGAAGATGTCCTCGTTTCCATAGCAAAGTGATACGTGTGTGAAAGGGACCGCAGTTGCCGGTGTGTATATACTTCTTACACGTCCTCGTTTACCCTGCCAAATTGTACACATCGGAAATAAGTGAAGTAATAATAATGATCTCTAAGTCGAAACATATCACAGGACGTGTCTTAATTCATAAATATGAAAATTATTTCTAAATTCTTATTCTTTCACGATGTCCTCGATTTCATAGTAAAGTGATATGTGTGTGAAAATGACCTCAGTTGCCGGTGTGTATAAATTGTGTATAACCACGTCCTCGTTTACCCTGGAAAAATACATACTGTTAAAAAATTTAAAAAATGAATTTTTCAAAGGTGAAATATAATGCTGCATGTTCCCTAATGTGCAATCAGTAAAAATATTTCCGAAATTCATATTCCTTCACCACGTCCTCGGTTGCATAGTAACCAGACATAGTCCTCGTTTTCCACAAAAGGACAACCTGTGTGTGTGTGTGTGTGTGTGTGTGTTTCGTGGAAACCGAGGACTTAATCCAGTTTACACACCTTCCAACCGAGGACCTCCGGTAAAACGAGGACGTCCTCGGTTGGACTGGCTACGGGATGGGTCTCGGGATGTCATTCTGATGTCTTACCTCGAACCCGGGGGCGATTTGAAATTTGTCCCCATTTTCCACCGCCTATGCTTTTAGCGTGTGGTGTATAAAGGGAAGTGTGTATCAGCTAGGAAAATGCGGGTCCTCGGTTTATCGAAGTAAAAACATATCACGTGGCTCGTCCTCGGTTCTGATGTCTTTATAGTTAAAATACACACCGTTCGATTTCACAGAATAATTTGTACTAAGAGTAATACATTTCATACGAATACTTATGCGGTTAGTTTGTAATAATAGACAAATAATAGACATAATTTACAAAGCCTTTTAAAATATTTTTTACTGAACTATTCAAATTTTGATATATGATAACGTGTATGACAGAGCACATGAATAATATAAACTTAAAAGAAATTATGAAATAAAATTAAGAGCTGTTTAATAATTTATGACACTACTATTCTTTTTTATTTTTACGAATGATTTTCGGAATTGCGTTCTAAGACAGGGTTAAAGGACATTGAATGTTTTTAGTGACATTAATTTTTTTAATGCAATTTTTATAACTTTCTAAACTATTCCTTTAAAAAGTATTTTGATAACTTTTTTTTAAAAATATTCCAAAATAAAATAGCTGAATACATTCAGTTATTTATTCTTCTGTTGCTATATCCAATTATTGTAACACCCGTTCTCATATTATCAAATCATGTAATAACTCTTTACAATTAAATTACACAAAGTTTATAATATTTATGTTCTTTACGACTGAAAATATTAGCATATTTCGGAGGACCGCGCTTTCCGGTATGTGTCGAATGGCCTCATTTTCCGGTGTGTGTCGAAGGACCGCGCTTTCCGGTGTGTGTTGAATGACCTCATTTTCCGGTGTGTGTTGATGGACCACGCTTTCCGGTGTGTGTCGAAGGACCGCGCTTTCCGGTATGTGTTGAAAGACCTCGTTTTCCGGTGTGTGTTGAAAGACCTCGTTTTCCGGTGTGTGTTGAATGACCACGCTTTCCTGTGTGTGTTGAAGGACCTCATTTTACGGTGTGTATCGAAGGACCGCGCTTTCCGGTGTGTGTTGAAAGACCTCATTTTCCGGTGTGTGTTAAAGGACCGCGCTTTCCTGTGTGTGTTGAAGGACCGCGCTTTCCTGTGTGTGTGTTGAAGGACCTCATTTTACGGTGCGTTTTGAAGGTTCATTTGAAAATTTTAGAAAATTTAGAATTTAAGCTATTTACTAGAAATATTCCTATACTTCTGGTAAGTAGCTTAAATTCTTCAGAAATGCCTAATTTTAGCTTCATTTATTTTTTAAAGGAAGAAATCTTTTAAAAACCGTTTTCTCAAAAACAGTTTCTAAATGATGTCACGCATGGGAAAACTTAATAAGTAATCAACATTGCCTCGATTAGCTTCAGTCTGTCAAGAGATTTGGTGGCTTAGTTAGTATGACGCTCTGCTTGCAATTCACTGGTTGCGGGTTCAAGTCGCGCCTGAAGCAAAAAGCTTTGTCTATTTTAAAAAGTACGAATATTTAACGAGGAAAAACCGTTATTCAAATGGAATTGACAGTATTTAAAACAGAAAGTTACTGATTTTTTAAGTTTTTTTTCTGGCAACTTAGCTGCCAGTTTAAAGCCGTTAATTTGAAGGGATTTTTTTTTGCAGTGGTAGGTTGAAACGTCACTTTTTACAATCCAACCAATGACTACTTAACGCTTCCCCATACCAGTGACGATTCAGCCTACTAAAAAACATAGACATTTTTTTTTCAAGTGCGCTTTAGAGATAATATAAAAATTGGCAGAGTAACCTCTCTTGTCGGGTTGCAATAACTTGGTGCAAGATTTTCATTCATACATTTGTTTTCGAATTTATTCCTCGATATATTGAGGTCTTATTAATCTTAAAAATGTGCAAAGAATGTACTATGCGATTTTATGTAATTTTTTAACTACTCAAAATAAAGTATAATTTTTTACATGTAATTCTATAAGATTTATTTATTATAAAACGAATTTTAAAATTTATGAAACTTTAGCCAAAGCTAAAATAAATGATAACAAACATAAAACTAATTGAAAACATTTGGATTAGGCTTGCGCGCCACATTTTGAGGGCTAAATTGAAGAAATGAACAAGAAAATGACTTTATATTGTACAAATATGTACATAGACAAAGACTTATACATAATTTCCAAGCTCAATTTTAATTAGAAATTATTTAAAAAAATTTAATTAATAAAAAAATTTACATTTTGATTTTTTTTGTATTAATAAATATTGTTTTTTTTTCTTTTAAAAAGGCACAAGTCTTTATTTCTACAATATAAAGTCGTTTTCTTGGTAATTTCTTCAATTATGACCTCAAAATGTGGCGAGCAAGCCTAATCCAAATGGTCCAATCCAAAATCCTAAATTCTCAGCTCAATTTTAATTAGACATTATTTTTAAAAAAAATTTTAATCAAAAATTTAAAATTTTTGTTAATATTTTTAGAAAAAAGTTCCTAAAATAATTTCTAATTAAAATTGAGCTGAGAATTTAGGTATAAGTCTTTGTTTGTACATATTTGTTCCATATAAAGTCATTTTATTGGTCTTTTTTTTAAATTTTGACCTCAGAATTTGCCGCGCAAGCCTAATCCCAATGTGTTCAAATAGCTTTATGTTTAATATAATTTGTTTTAGTTTTGGCTAAAGTTTCATAAATTTTAAAATTTGTTTTATATTAAATAAATCTTATTGAAGGACATATAAAAAAATTATACTTATATATTGAGTAGTTAAAAAATTACATGAAGGATCAAACTATACTTTGTAGTACCTTCTTTGCACAGTTTTAAGACTCCTATGACCCCTTAAATTAAACAGACGGACTGAACGATTATAAAACCTTTCACTTTTTACGTTATAAACGTAGTGTGGAAGCTCAATCCGAAGAGAAGGAAAACCAGAAACTGAACTCTAGAAAGAGAGTTTTTATACGAAATCTCTCTTTTTTTTTTTAATTATTTGAATTTGGTTGTATTAAAATGAAAATGAATGGTTATATTATAATGAATGAAATTTTAAAAAAAATGGTTCAAAAAGTCACAGAGTTTACGTTCCTTATTACTCTTTTCCCATCGAACAAACCGACCGTCAGCAATAATTTCTGATTTTCACAGCCTAACTCTTTTTTGACGATTATTTAACTAACAAACGGCTAATGCTCTAGACTGGGAATTTTTAATAGTAGCCAGTGGCTACCAGAGTGAAAAAAAATGATAGCCACATTTGCATTTTTAGTGGCCAGTTTCAAATTTAAGTATGGCAAAAAGAATGTGCAATTTTCCACAAAACAAAATTTTTATAAATACATTTTTGATGTGGAAAGATGACAGTAAAAATAAAGAATCATACCAAATATGTAAGTTAAAGTGATTGGCCATTATTGAAAGGAGAAAATTATTTTATGTACACGCAGTTCAACTTTTCGGAGAATTCGACTTGACGTTGCCCCCGATTGTTCATGAAATTTTCTCACATCGGAATTGTTTCAATGGATAGCTGAGATCTAAATCAGTGGTAAATCAATCACCTGTAAATTGCCGAGATTTAAAAATCAAATTTGCATTTAGATTTTAGTCGCCCTATTTACGTCACACGGAGGCCGACTCAGTAACGTTACACAAAACACCGGTCAATGATGAGGGTGATGAGGGGAAAATTTCACCGATGAGCAACAATTACTGTCATCTAGTCTTTTTTCCCGGCAGAATCAAATCGAAGCGTTCCATTATTATTATTTTAGAAATGCAGCTTCAATATTAATTATTTGTTGAACAAAAATGAAAAATTATGATCGCCACTTTTGGCGACTGGGGCTCAATTTTTAGGTAGCCACTTTCGATGGAATTGTCGCCAGTTGGCGACTGGCGACCGCTAATCTAGAGCTTTACAAACGGCACACTTACAATCTCTTCCCCCCCCCCCTTTCCGAGGAAGTTAGAGTTGCCCACACAGTCAAATTTCCTTAAAATATGCCCTGATCCTGATAGTCTGTGGTCAAGTAACTAAATAGGAGCATTCCGAGCCCATTGAGCATGGAGCAGTTTCGTATTTTACGTCAGAACAAACCGGTTGACCCCCCACCATACCCCCAGTTTCCGCAAAGTCGCGAAGTTTCCAGGGGAGGATCGGCCAAAGTTGGAGAGAAAAAATCATTGACACGTTTAAATGGACAATGGTTGCGTATAACTTAATAATTTTTTTAAATTATAAATAACTAAAAACAACAAGCCGAACTTTTGCGACCTTTCGAATTACATAAATTACGATTTACACTAAATTACGATCACACTAATCACAGCTAACATTATGTATCAATAATTAATTACAAATCATAGTAATTTTTAATTGTGTTATCGGATTTAGCTGATGTAATGAATTCAAAAAAATTTTTGTTTTAAAATGTTTGAATTTTACTTTTTGAAGAGTACTAAAGAAAATTGTAGAAGGGTACAGAGGCGGAGCTCAGTAAATACGCCCTTGTAGAAAATACTTTAAAAGTATGATATAGATTTCCATAAAAATATAAATTCTGTAATGACAATGAAACCATTTCATTGTAAAATAATAATTGTAATAAATATCCCTTTCTTGATTGGCACCTTACACCCCTAAAACCTTTAATGTTTGTACATTGGAATATTTAAAGGTAAAAGAAAACTTTACACTGTAAAAAAAACCTGTAGATTTAGCAGATGAAACCTGTCAGCAATCTTTTCTCTAGCTAGTTTTCAACCAGTTTTTCTCTAGTGTTTCTACAGATAAATCCGTCATTTCTACAGATAAATCCATATCTATTTCTACAGAGAAATCCGTAGCTATTTCTACAGAGGCTCTGTTATTTCTACAGAGAAATCTGTTATTAAAATGTCTGTAAATTTAACAGAGGAAACCATAACATCGGAAAGCAGAACTATCCCGGCCCTGGTTCCGAGTGGACTGTTGTACCAATGACTTTAGTAAAAGCAGATTTGTGCAAATCTCCCTCACTCTGCGCGCACATTATAAAAATTAAAAGCGCAATCGCATCAATTTTTAACTGAGCAGATTTAGTAGGACGCATTTGTATGGGGGTGCCATCATTTCCTATCAGTAAAAGGTCTACAGGAATGAACCCTTGAAGGGTGCCAAGTATCATAGTATTACGAGTATCAAGTAAACGGAAAATGAAATGATTAAAAAATTCTAAAAATGCTTATGCGCTTCCTCACACCGGCAGAGAAATGCCATTGAGTGGCAAAAATAATCAACGTTTAAATACAAATTCTGGGCCCCCCAAAAGCCTAAAAGATACCCTGAAATAATATATCACCTATTTTTATATGCAAATATGTAAAAAAAAACTTAGAATTGTAAAACAATGTGAAAAAACTTTTTTTATATCTTTTAAACATCAAGTCATAAAGTATTTACGACGTAAAGTCGACCCATATCGGGTACTTCCCGAAGGTTAATCCCGAAAGCGTTGCACCTGTGGTACTGTTGTGTTTGAAAAGAAATAGATAAGCAAACAGCGAACAATTCACAACAGCTCTGTCTTGTTAAAAAGGGTCAAACACCATTTTTCACGCAGTGCTTGGAAAATATTGATATACACGACACACGAACGACATGGTCGAGTCAAAAGACATTGTTTGGTTTCTTTCTGACGTTTTGTTGTTTCGGCAATACTTGGGTTGAGGTCACGTGGCGGCGGCTACCCTCTATGCTGACCCCCTTATCTTTTTTCCAGGAATACGGGAAGGGGGAGGGGACTTAATGATCCAGTCCAGTCTGCAATGTGGGGCCGGGAGGTATGTCACACGTGGTAAATGGTGATCTTGAAAGTCGCAAGGGAAACCAGTAATCAGATGGAATTGTTAGGGCAGAGCTAGACTTTATTCTGGCGCCTCCCTCTCTTGTTTCAAACCAAGTGGTATACAAGCTGTAGCTAGTATGTGAGAAAATGACATAATTTAAAAAAAAAAAAATAGAACAATCTAATTAACAAATGAGTTACATAAGTTTTAACCTTTCCAAATCTTGCTTAGTGAAATACTTTTATGTTTAATAGTGTTTGTATTTTAGTTTTAGTTTACAACTATAAAAGTCGTACTATATTTATTAAAAGAGTACGATAAAAGGTAAACGATTTGGCAACGTCATTACCATACACTTCTTTGACTAGCTTAATTAGCGTATTAAAGCATTTCATGGACTCCAATAATTGTTTAAAAAACCCAGCGGCATTCCTTGAATTTTTTTTTTTTTTTTGACAACGTGTCAATTATCCTACACATTAACCCCTTGCGTTCCTGTGACGAACGGTGGCAACTGTGTACAGATAATGCTATTTCAATGACGATTACTAGGCAACACAAAATTTCAGGTAAGCCAAGGGGCTAAAACAAATGCATAATATATATTAAATGAGTCGCCTATTTGCAAAACCGGATATCTCCAAAATTCTAAAAGTGGGTTTTTTTTTCATTTTGTTTTTCGATTAAAAAAAAAAACTTTTACTGAGTAGGAAACAGAAGCCATGGAAATATACTGTCAAAATATTTCTACAACTAAAGTATTTTGATTTCCACCTTCTTTTGATTACGTTTTGTAGAAAATCTGTGATCAAATTTTTTTTCATTTTATGGAGATGGCCGGTTTTGCAAATAAGCGATTCAAATATCTTATAATAATTTATATAAATTAGGAAATTAAAGTTTTGAAAATTAAAGGTATATTTACAAAATGTCAAAACATGCAGTTCTTCATGTTCTTCAGCCAGGCTGACTGACTGAATTTTTTTAATTACTTTTATTTCGGCGTTTAAAATGTTATGCGCTGCGCCAGTTAATTGATATTCAAAGATCAATTAAAGGCAAAATTCAGTTCTGTATTTAATAGTACGTAGTACTTTTCCACAGTGAAAGCATATGTAAAACCTTTATTTTCTCAATGGTCATTTCTTAGATTCTATACTACGTTTATAACGTAAAGAATAAAAGCTTTTATAAAGGCTCTATCCGTAAATCCGTCTGTCTGTCTCTCCGTCACCCACTTTCACAGTCTAACCTACAAATGCTACAGACAAGTGTGATACGCCAAAAGATTCAGCATATCGCTATTATAGTAAATTGATTGATTCAGAAAATAATTCGTATTTTAAATGCATTTAAAAATTAAAAACTTCCTGAAAGAATTCCATTAAAAAAGCATTATGCCGACATTATATATTCGGTTGCCAACTTTTTTTCCACTACAAACTTTTAATTTTGAGAAAATAAATTAAAATTTTTCATTTCCTTTTTTTGTATTACGCGTTTTTTTTTCTATTATGAAGCAATACGTAAAAAGCGTACGTTCGAAGAGATAAAAAAAAAACCTGTTTTTATAGCGTTTTTTTTTCATAAAAAAAACGTCTTTTTGACGGGTTTTTTTTTTTGCTACAATCAACCTGTAAACCTTTCTGAAACTGGTTCTTACCTCTATGGGTGTTAAGTGAGTTAGGAATTTAGGATGGGCCATTTTGGAACTCAAACACTGCTCCAAAACTGTCTAAATTAGGGATTTCTGGCCAAAACGCCATATTTTAAATTACTTCATGTTTTTTTTCGCGTAGCTATGATAACGCACCTGGATCTGCTTTCGAGATAAATAAAATTGAATTATGAACATTTATACTGAACATTAATACGCCATATCAGAACCCGAACATGTCAGAATGTCTGTCTACTGATGTCTGTCTGTAGCTACTCAGTGAACACCGACTGACTTTTCTGACACGTTTGCAATACACGAACATCGTCCAGTTAAAATAGGCAATTTCCTAGCCGAATATGTCGGTTTCTGCTGCTGATTCTAGTTTTGTTTCCTTTTTATCGCTGTCAAAGTAACTGTGCCCAGGTTTAGGTATGTTTTAAAATGTAGAAAGAAAGTTTATAAAAAAATGATGCATTAAAAAGTTTTTGTTTTTACTCAGTGTGAATATTTGACATATTTTCCAGCTAGGCAAGATCACAAAATTAAAATGATGGATCTGGCAGATCGGCTTTCAGTAATTATATACAAGTGTTATGCAAACATTGAAAGTAACAATTTTTGAATGCATATTTAACTGATCGGCTTTCACTAATTCTATACAAGTGTTATATGTGAAAGTAAAAATTTTTAAACGCTCAAGAGCGTCAAGATCGTCTTTTTCGAACTTTTCAAAACGAACTGTCTTCAGTTTCAGAGGTTTTCGAGAGTATGCTGGGTCACTGTTACGGACAAGTGACCATCCAAATGTAGTCCCCCATCATGTGACAGTCCATAATCCTTGCCTTTGTAGCGATACTCAAATTCCCCGATATCTTGATGGATTCCCTTGCTCCACGGATAAGGGGTTCCCAAGTTGCTGTGAAATTCTTCTAGGTGAGAGTGTTGACCGTGATAAATCTGCAGTCGGCATTTTTGAATAACAGCAAAATCAGAAAAACTCCTAATCGTTTCAGTTTTACGCGGTCAGCCAGCATTTCGACTTAAGTGAACTCTTGGCTGGTTGTGGGTGCAAATGCACATACTCCACAATAAAATAAGAATAAAATAAAAGTCACCCCTAAACAGTAATTTCTTTCTCGCAATAACACGGACCAGATTTCCTGGTGTTAGATATATACAGTCAATGACAAAAGTGCGCACACTCGTAACTCTTTTTACCCGCACAATGGCTGTCGGCTAAAACATTACTTTCAATTTTTGGCAACGTCGGTGTTCACTGAGAAGCTACTGACAGACATCGGTACATTTTCATTAAATGTAAAGCCAAATATAAGCGATAAAATGTGACCGTCATGATTTGTTGACTACTTTTACTTGATTTACAAAATTAATTTTAATAATTGATGTCATTTAACTTATTTTTATTCAGTTGGTTAGTGAACTACACTCTAAAAACGGAAAAGAAGCGGTGTAAAATGATGTAAATAAAAAACAGCACTGTCATAATTTAACTGAGGGTTTTTGTGAAAATTTTGGTAAACAAGAATAACCAAATACCACTCAATTAATTAAAAATTAATGAAACGGAACTTCCAAAATAAGTAAAATACTCCGTGTAGTGGGGGCTAGAGCACGTTAAATCAGTCCTATTTCAATGTCCTTGCGCATCTATGAGGTAGTGTTGTCTACTACAATTCTTTTCAATATCGATGTGTAAAATATAAAATATATTAAATGGAGATATAAGAAAAGGTGAGATTTAGTTTGAGAATGCAATACATGCCCGATTGTCAAAATTTCATTTAGAATATTTTATTGTTAAACATTGTAGTGTAAACGTTGATAGTGTTACGATACTTTGCAATAGTGTTTTTTTTTTTTAAATGACAAACGTTGCACTCCCCTCCCCCCCAAAAAATTTGTATTTTAAAAGAATTACAATTATTTGTTTTAATTGCCTCAGAAATTGGTATCAATTGAAAAAAATTGGTTTGACGAACGAAGATTTGATAGTTTTCCCCCAAAATTAAAAAATGTAAGTAGCAAAAATTGCGTTTTTTTCCCGAAAAATAGAAAATTAAGAAAAAATCACTACTACCGATTTCAGCCCCATGGAAAGACTTTCCGTAAGCTGCTAGTTCTCGAAAGGGGGTCTGGAAAGGGGGGGGGGGAGGGGAAGAGGTGCAAAAGACCGGTTCATTGGCAGTGGCAATTTGACCCTCCCCAGCCATCTGGAAAAGGGGTCTAGTCAACTTTCAATGGATATTTTTTTAACCTTGAAGTTTAGATGGGGAAAAAAATCGGAATTCATCGGTTTCCATGAAATTTAAAAATAAAAATATTTAATTGAAATACTCAAACCCGACTTTTTAAAACTTTTTTTACATTTTAGTGTAAAACTGTCAATCTGACGTTTTTGGCAAGAGAAAATAGTTTGCAGAAAATTTTACTTCAGTTGACACCAAAAGCGTTTTTTCTGGGGAAATTGTAAAAATAATTGGGCAAATCTACGGTGTCGGACTTAAAAAATTTGCAATGAAGACTGATGCAGAATTGTATGATTTGTATGTAAATTATTTATTTTTTAATGTCTCACGTAAAATTGATATATGTACTGGAAAATGCAAAAGTGTGAAAAAAAGTGGGGGAAATTGCTTTTTTCCCCGCAAAATGTGTAAATAAAAAAATCACTTATTTTTTTAATGTCACAGAAAGATGCACTTGTTGTCAATTGATGCAGAACTGGGGGAAGAGGGGGGGAGGGGGGATGGATACCAGTAGTGAGGGACGGAAAGTTGGACGGCCCCCCAACTGATCCCCATTGAAAAGAAAAGAAGATAAGAAACTTGTTTTTATTTTTTGCTGACTGACCAGTTTAGGGGATGGTTTTTTTCTCTGGTGTTTAGCTCAGATTAGTAGTTTAGCTATGCATCTGGATTTGTGCTCCTTTAGTCAATTTTTTAGAAGAATAAAACATTTGACATTTTTATTGAGGGTTTTTGTGTAAAATTTTGGTAAACACAAATAACCAAAATACCGCTTTATTAATTAAAAAATAATGAATCAGAACATCCAAAATAAGAAACCAACTTAATAATTTTTAAATGTACTTAAATTAGGTCGGAATTGCCACTTTTCATCGAACATATCGGCTGCACTGTATGTTGAGTTCAATTAAATTGTTCGGCATCAATTTTTAAAGAATAAACAAACATTTTCATCAAGATAAAACTTGATGGGCCGGAATGGCTTGTCGGCACTCTTTGGAAAAATTGCACTAATGCTTTCCACTAGACAGATGCCTCAAACTAAAAATTCTCCGTGTAGAGGGGACTAATGCACGTTAATCAGTATTTTTTTAGTGTCTTGGCGCCTCTAAGAAATTTTTAAAATCAGGATAAGTGGTCCTGAAAATCAGGAGTCGGTCTTGTTACTTGGCCGTGTGGCCCATCGACAATAGTCCATGTGTTGCTCTAGTGCCACGTTAGTCCATTGATCCTCTTAGAGTCTTTGCTGGGGTTGGCCAATATTATGATTTCGCTGAGTGAGCTAATCTAGCCAGTCAAAATTGTTACAAGTTGAAGGGGAAATAACGTAAGATTTAAAATTTTAGGAGAATGTGTAAGAATAAATGCAGTACATTTTCCACCAAGAGCAGGTACTTGAAACTTGAAAGTCAAAATTCGGTAAAGTTGAAACGTGAAGGGCGAGTTGACAAATGACAAGTGATTCGGAGGGGAGGGAAGGGATTGGTTCCTCTTGCAATGAATATTCTTGCTCCTTTGTATTATTTATACTCCCGTTCCATTCAGCTTTCGAGTTTGACTTGAATTCTGACTGAAGCACTTTTTGTTTGCATTTTATTTCTTCTTTCTTGGTAGATATCTAAGAGCTAGCATCTCAAGTAGAACGCTTTCATGTTGCATCTATTCTGTAAAATAAGTCATTAGCAAATATATTATACAGAAATGTGAGTACAACACACGCAAACATAGGCCTCCAAATCTCTTTGGTTGTTCGTTTTATTGAGTCCCTAGATATAGAAAAAGCTGATACATGATTGAAGTTGTCATGATTTTGTACACTTAGATCCACATAACTTGGCACTTCCTGTTATTACACATTCAATTAACAATTTATGGTTTTGAAACTTAATTGTTTTAAAACAATGTTTACTTAGTGTTACGAATTTCTTTTATCAGCGAAGTTTCATCGAAGTTTTAATGACAACATGCTTTGCCAATAGCGGCTGATTATTTTGCTGGCCATTTTCTAGGGTACACAATAAAAAATTTTGAGGAGCACACCAATTTACGAAAATTAGTCGAAATCGTAATATAAATATTATTTGTAATATTTTTTGAAAATTTTAATGAACTTATTTACAATAATTTGTTCTGATATTCTTTGATTAAATTTTATAATGCATTAATTTTTATTTTAAAAAAGAATTACAATTTCGGAATGAGTGAGTCAACCCGCAATATGACCATGAGCCATTTCCACTCTGTATATGGCCATGAGCTATACAGTCTTTACGCCTCTACACTAATTTAACATTCATAAAAAATCTGTATAAAGTTATCGATGGGTCGCGGGTATAATTATAAGGCCCGACCACCGAATGGACTGGCACCCAACGAAACTTCGAGCGGCGGAATCGGGAGGTGTCGACTCGGGAATTTGGACTTCATAGATTTAACTAGCACCTAGCACGTCTGTCCCAGTGTACTCAGGTGTCCTGTGAATGTGGATTTGTTTTTACTATTTCACAACACATAACAACCGATTTATAGGATGACTGGTTGTAGGTGGGAAGAATCGAACCTCCGCCCTCCAGAGAAAAATCAATCTCCATTCCGATACAAAACCACTCTGCCACCGGAGAGCCATGTGGTTGATTTGATGTTGATCTGATCAGTGGCTATGTTTGATGACTAAGCAGATGACTCCAGGAAAGGAAAACATACTATTTCTAGATGAGAACCATAAATTTTTTCCCTCCATTTATTTTTCTAGTTGTTTCAAAAATTGATTGCAAAATTGAGCAAAAATTACGTTTTTTCCCGAATTTTTTTCAAAAAATCACTACTTTTTCTTAATTTGTCTCAAAATATCGGGTTTGGTCTCAATTGATGTAAAATATTATGTAGATTATTTCGTCATTGTAAGTCGAAAATGTCAAGTTGATAGTTTTAAGGTAAAATGTAAAAATATTGGAAAAAAAATTGAGTTTAAACCCAATTTTTTCATCGAAAACTACCGATTTCAGCTCCAACGAAAGCCATTTCGTAATCTGCAGGCTGTAAGCTTTCAAAAAATACTTATTTTGTCTGGACTCTGGTTCCTCAAACAGATCGGGCCCCGGGAGATAATTATCGTCGCCCCTTCTCGAAAGGGGGTCGGGGAGGGGAGGGAGGTATGGGGCCTATACAATGGAAGCGACAATTTGACCTAAAACGAACACTCTGTGGAAGGGTCTGGAAAGCCGACTTTCTTAATTCGAATAATCAAACCGAACTTTTTCCAATTTTTGTTTTTAGCATTTTACCGTAAAACTGTCCACCTGACGTTTTCGAAGAGAAAATAGTTTACATGAAATCTTACATCAATTGCCACCAAAAGTATTTTTTTGCTAAAGTTATCGTTATGAATTAAATATCTAAAAAATGTTTTAACTTTACATAATTTTGGGGAAAAAATTAAAATTGCGCCTCTATATTAACATATGTTTGCACTGTGTAGTGAAGCTATCAACTATTCGAACTCAACTTTGGGTCAATCCATTACAAATCACCCAGACCTGTTGCTCAACATTTTTGAGTTTCCTAATTTTTTTAACATATATTTCCTAATGCTAGGTGAGTTCAAAGCCAAAGTAAAAAAAAAAAAAATTTGGAGCCCATAATTTTTTTGGGGGCCATTTTAACTTTGTTTCAAAGCCAATTTTTGACTGAAAACTACTTTCACTTAAATGCATATAACTCTGTTGATTTTATAGATATCAAGACGAAATAAAAAAGAAAATGATCAGAATGATGCATTAAATAGTTTGCCAGCGCATAATATTACCAAAATAATGAGGAAGCAAGAAATATCAATATATAGCCGGTATCAATTTCATTTTTTTTTCACTCAGTCCTTTTTGAGATATTTTACGTAAAAAATGGCGAAAATACGATTTTCAGCAGTTTCGAAAAATTAAAAAAAAAAAAAATAAAGAAATTTTTTTTCAAACTTTAAACGTCTGCAGCAAGTAGTTGGTCTATTCAGGAAAAAATATTTAAGGCGAGTCTCTTTTCCTTTTACCAAATTTTCAGCGTTAAAACTCTCGTTTTAAGCCAATTTTCATTTTTCAGTTGTGATTTTTTTTATCTCCCACTTCTTCAATAATTTGATAATATTATGCGCTGGCAAACTATTTATATCATCATTCTGATCCTTTTCCTTTTTATTTCTTCTTGATATCTATAAAATCAACAGAGTTATGCATTTAAGTGATAATAGTTTTCCGCCCAAAATCGGTTTTGAAGCAAAGTTAAAATGGCCTCCAAAAAAATTATTAGCTCCAAAAAATTTTTTACTTCGGCTTTGAACTCACCTAGTATTAGGAAAAATATAGTAAAAAAATATGAAAATCTAAAATGTCGAGCAACAGGTCTGGGTGATTTGTAATGGATTGACCCCTTTATTAACTCAATTTATCAAGTTTAAAAGATAGAAAACTGTTATCGCCGAATCTTCAAAGTCACTGAAGTGAAAAATACAACAAACCGACAAAGTAGAAAAAAGTTCTCCAAAGACAAAAGCCGCCCGCTCAATCGTTAGGATGCTGGCCTTTGGAGCTGCTGGAGTCGGGTTCGAATACCGGTCAGGCATGGATGTTTGTGACCGTCAATGAATGTTGTTATTTGTCTATGTGTTATTCCTTTCTTTGTGACTGTCAAAATTCTTTCTGTGTCTGTCCCACTTGACGAAAGCTTATAAGCTGTTCCAAAGGCCAAGCACACAAGTTGGAATATATATGTACCATACCATACCATACCTTCCAAAGACAAAATGTCTTAGGCAAAAACAGTGGCCATGTCATAAAAAGGAGCCAAATAATAAAAAAAAGTGTCGCAATTTTATCAGATATTAATATAGTAGCTTACAAAGTGTGTTTATGTGATGAATGCTGTTATAAAACTATTAGTATATTTAATACAGTAATATTAAGAAAACAAGAGTCCGTAATATAGATTTCAGATAATTACAGTATTGTCCATAATGTATACAATACCTCGCAGTTTGCGAATTTCGGCTAGTTTGTACACAGTAATTTTGGCTAGTTTATTACACACTACTATTCTAGTATGACTGCAATTTCATCAAGAAAGTCTGGTAGAACTTAAATAACCTAATTTCCCTTAAAGTTATATATCTGATGACGCTAAGACGCCAAATGAACTCAAAAAGTTATTTTAAAATTACAATGTTATTTTATAATATAAATACAATATTATTTTAGAATGTTTTACCTTATTTTGCCGAAATAAACAATTCAGAAAGTGCCCTAACGTTTAGCTTTAAGGATTCATAGGAGTCTTAAAAATGTGCAAAGAAGGTACAGCTGTGGAAATAAAAAAGTACCCACTTGAGGTTATTTCATCCATTAGTCATCCTATAGAATCGGACCTTTTTGAGAATGTGTACAATTAACATTCTGAGTTAATTGCACGATATAAAATTTGCATAAGGGGCCGTCTTCATATTAAAAATATTACGATCTTTGAAATTTCCAATTGCAACACCCAATTTTAATAACTTAGAAATGTTAAGCACTCTTGAAAACCCTTAAATCTAAGTTTTTGTTACATTTGAATGAATATTTGACGAGTTATTCAATCGAATCATTTGTGGACCTTTTGGGGACCAACTCTAAAATGGCAAGCAAGCATGCATGCAAAGCCGTCTTTATTTATCAATTACACACGCAATCTTATACACAGTCCCCTAAAGGGTAATTAAAAAGTATTTTGTGATTTACTCATCAAATTATGAATAAAAAAATTTTAAAATTGGGATTTTGCTTAAACTTAATGTCTTAAATTTATTTCTTTAAAAATATTAAGGGGTTTCTATTCATATTTTTTTAAAAAATCAATATAATAATTATTTAAAAATATAAAAATTGTTTTAAATACCCCAATATTGAATGCATTTTGTTTGGGTTATTATAATTTCTTTTCAGTAAAAAATTCGTTTCATTATCTTAATTATTTATAGATCGGGATAGTTTTTTATGTGCAACTCATTTAACATTATGGGACCTAAACTTTGCACGTTTCTAACTCCTCTAATATTGCTTAAAAACTAACAAAATTTGACATTTCGTATTAACATAGGTCAGAGATTTGAAATATGGATTCAAAAGGGGGTGTTGCCATTGGAAATTTTAAAGTTAGTAACATTTTTAATATGAAGATGGCCCCTTATGCAAATTTTGTGTCATGCAATTAACTCAGAATGTTAATTGTTCACAATATCAAAAAGGTCCGATTCTTTAGGATGAATAACGGAGGAAATAACCTCAAGTGGGTACTTTTTTATTTCCACAGCTGACAAAGCATAGTTTGATCATTCATGTAATTTTTTAACTACTCAATATATAAGAATAATTTTTTTATATGTATTTCTACAAGATTTATCTAATATAAAACACATTTTAAAATTTATGAAACTTTAGCCAAAACTAAAATAAATGATATGAAACATAGAGCTATTTGAACACATTGTGATTAGGCTTGCGCGGCAAATTTTGAGGTCAAAATTGAAAAAATGACCAAGAAAATGACTTTATATTGTACAAATATGTACAAACAAAGACTTATGCCTAAATTCTCAGCTCAATTTTAATTAGAAATTATTTTAAGAACTTTTTCTAAAAAAAATAATAAAAATTTTAAATTTTCATTTAAAATTTTTGTAAAAATAATTTCTAATTAAAATTGAGCTGAGAATTTAGGTATAAGTCTTTGTTTGTACATATTTGTACAATATAAAGTCATTTTCTTGGTCATTTTTTCAATTTTGACCCCAAAATTTGCCGCGCAAGCCTAATCCCAATGTGCTTCAAATAGTTTTATGTTTAATAACATTTATTTTAGTTTTGGCTAAAGTTTCATAAATTTTAAAATTTGTTTTATATTAAATAAATCTTATATAATTATATATAAAAAAATTATACCTATATATTGAGTAGTTAAAAAATTACATGAAAGATCAAACTATACTTTGCAGTACCTTTTTGCACATTTTTAAGACTCCTATGACCCCTTAACATTATTTTAATATATTTATTAGTCTGTATTTCTTTTTTTATCAAAAAGATACTTAAAAACCCTACGTATTTATGCAAAAGTTTTATTAAAATAAGTATGCGTCTTCATGTTTTGTCCTACCAATGACGTAGGGGGTCCAGTACCCAAAAATCATGAAAAATTCAATTTTTTATTAGTTTAAAAAAATATTATATAAACTTTTCTTAACATTTTGCAAAAAACACTTAAAATTTTCTGCATTAGTTTTCCAGTTATTAATTTTTAAATGCGACGCGCTCTATAGATATCCTACCACAGATGTATACTTTAAATGCTCGTATCTCTGTTTGTGTTTTTTAAATTTTAGGATAGTGAAAAAATACTACTTTTCTTTTAATATTATACTGTATAAGAAGTTTCTGCAAATTTCTATAGTATACCAAAAGTATAATGAGAAAAAATATGCTTTACAACTTTTCATTTATGTTGTCAGTATTTTTGAAAAAAATGTCAGAGTTCAAATTTTACTTTTTTCGTAAAATTTTTTGATAAAATTTAGAAAAATATTTTTAAAATAAAAAGTCGAATCTTGATTAAAACTTGGATGCATAGTTTTGTTAAGATATTTATTAGGGAACTTATGTACAAAATTTGGTGACAAAAAATCGAAAAATAAGGGAGGATTAGGGATTTTGAAATTGCTAAAAAATTAAACAGTACTATTCTACTATTAGAACGGACAGAAACTTAAATTTTTGCCCTACCGAAGCATTTTCAAAATGTTTTCTTGCTAATAAGTTTTACTAATTCAAGATGCACCAGTGTATAAAATCTGAATGGTATAACGTATGGTATGGTATGGTATGGTATGATACATGTATATTCCAGCTTGTGTGCTTGTTCATAGAACCGCTTATAAGCTTTCGTCAAGTGGGACAGACACAGAAAGAAATTTTACAGTCACAAAGAAATGAATAACACATAGACAAATAACAACATTTATTGACTGTCACAAACATCCATGCCTGACCGGGATTCGAACCCGACCTCAGCAGCTCCAAAGGCTAGTACGCTAACCATTCGGCCACCGAGGCGGCTGGTATAACGTTCTAATGGTAAACGTTGGGGAAGGTACTGGACCCCCTTACTTAACGCTTTAAACCTTACATAAGAAGTGGAAATTTCCATTTGAAAGGAATTGGAATGATATTAAAATAGGTAAAATTAGGAATTAGTAAAACAATTTATTTATTATTAGATATGTATATTATGCGCATACTTTCGATTAATAAATGCTTCCAAAATTATAAATGTATTTTTCCTTTATTGCACGGCACACAGAAAGTTACACTGATATGATATTAATAGATTTTAATGATCTAAATGCAATTTTAAGAAGCTCATTATGTAAAAAAAGATGATGTAAAAATAAAATAAAATGATTTCGAACATGAATTGTATTATAACATTCGTTTTATCATATAATTACAAATATAATTCCTAATCCATTAAGAAAATAATTCATAAATTTTAATTTTTTTGCGATGTCCTCGATTCCATAGTTAACTGATACGTGTGTGAAAGTGACCGCAGTTGCCGGTGTGTATATACCTATACCACGTCCTCGTTTACCCTTCCAAATTGTACACTTTGGAAGTAAATGCAATAATAATAATAATAATAATAACAATAATATTAATAATAATAATGATGATGACGATGATTTTTTAAGTTGAAACTTAATAAAGGACGTTTTAATACAGATAGTTGTGAAAATAATTCAGAAATTATAATTCTTTGAAGATGTCCTCGTTTCCATAGCAAAGTGATACGTGAGTGAAAGGGACCGCAGTTGCCGGTGTGTATATACTTCTTACACGTCCTCGTTTACCCTGCCAAATTGTACACATCGGAAATAAGTGAAGCAATAATAATGATCTCTAAGTCGAAACGTATCACAGGACGTGTCTTAATTCATAAATATGAAAATTATTTCTAAATTCTTATTCTTTCACGATGTCCTCGATTTCATAGTAAAGTGATATGTGTGTGAAAATGACCTCAGTTGCCGGTGTGTATAAATTGTGTATAACCACGTCCTCGTTTACCCTGGAAAAATACATACTGTTAAAAAATTTAAAAAATGAATTTTTCAAAGGTGAAATATAATGCTGCATGTTCCCTAATGTGCAATCAGTAAAAATATTTCCGAAATTCATATTCCTTCACCACGTCCTCGGTTGCATAGTAACCAGACATAGTCCTCGTTTTCCACAAAAGGGCAACCTGTGTGTGTGTATGTATGTATGGCTCTCTGAAACTCACAAACTAGACATTTGTTTGACTCGTAACTTGGTACAAATACGTAGTTCATACTTGAGTTACAAAATAAGAACTTTCAGAGCTCAAATTGTTCTATTTTTAGAGAAAATTCGAATTTTCTGGGAAAACTACACCACTTTGGCTCAAATCCGACGATTTCTTTTCTTTCCTGATGCCATCCTGAAGAAACAATTAAATAAAACTTTCAACGAAAATAAATAAAATTGAAAATGTTTATTTTATTGTGTTGCCATAACTTTCAGAAACTAAATTCATTATTTGAAAATAATTGATATGTTTCAAGTGACGTATTTCCGACAAGTCTTGATTCCTGGAATTCTTATGGGTTTAGTTGATGATTTCGTCAATGATGGTTCTGTTGATTACAAATATGCATGTTCAAACAATAAATGTGTAGTTAACTTATAAGTTCTAGAGCTGCCGTTAGGTCGTTATTTTCTGGCCAAATATGTTGCCAATCCCGCCAAATTATAATAAAAACTCGCCAAATGGGCAAATGGTTTGTTAAGCTATTACTGAACAATGATGGTTAATAAAGGTCATCGCACGAGCTGCATATTAGGGTTTTATGTCTTTACTTTTTCGCCAAATACGTTGCGAATCTCGCCAATTCATTGATTAAAACTCGCCAAATGGGCAAAATGTTTTTTTTTTAAATAATTTATAAGCTGGTTGGATATGCTAAGGTCGTTGTGTTAGAGCTGTATAATGTGTGTGTTTGTAGCTATATCTATTTTCTCGCCAAATTATTTACCAAAACGAGCCAAAAGAAAAAAGGTTTTATGTATTTATGAGGGAATTGTGATGACATTTATGAGTACATTTTACAGCGTATTTTTGATTTTAGAATATTAGGGCAATGAATTGAGATTTTTTACTTGATAACGAGTGGAAAGAGAATAACTTAAGTTTATGATTTTATAACAGGTTATATGGTACACATACTTGGATCGATTTGATATTTATTTAATCCGTGCGAAGTGCGGGTATAAATTTGCTAGTTGGTTATAAAAGGAGTGGAGTATTTTCATTTTCAAAATATGAATTATGTTCCTAATATATGCAAACACACCACAGGACCACTCAATTTAAACTAAGTAAATTACTTGCTTTTAACAAGCCATTTTTCAATAGTTCATATTCCTGAAAATATAATATTCCGTTCATGATGTAACGGTAACATTTCAGCATGCACGCTGAGTCATATAACTTGATTATATATTTTTTGCATAGGAAAATGCAAATTGAGTTTTGAGTATTGTTGAAGGTGAGATTTTTTTATGGTATTAACCATGTGAAAATAAATTACATAAATTAAAATGAAATGGTCATAACAAAAACAGGAGTGCAATATGAATCTATGAACTTATTTGCTTATCAAGTCATTACAAATACAAGTTGCACCATAGCCAATTCAACATTAAAGGCAGCGATCTTTACGAGACGTCACACTTTGTGTCTTGTTTGACAGCCAAGAACATGAAAACGAAACTGATTCAAGTACAGCAAGCTGGGGCCCGGAGGGCCGCATGGTTTGGACCATTACGCTATCAGTCTGCGCGCTGTGACGGGTGCGGGTTCGGTTTCCGATTTCGCCCTAGGACTACTTCCTTTCTCTGTGACAGTAAAAGTTCTTTCTCTGTGTCTTTCTTACTTGACGAAGGCTTATAAAGCGGGTCTCTTGATCAAGCACACAAGCTGGAAGATATATGTGTCTAGTAGACACATACCCTTGCCCTACATCAGGCTGCAATTTTCAGGCGGCTAACAGACTCTCCCGTAAGCTAAAATGTGCACGTCAATCCTTGGCCCACTAACATGTTGTTGCACCTAAGAGTTTTAGCAGACTTTTTATAAAAAGAAACCATTTTCTTTAAAAAACCTATACTCCGAACAAAACGGAAAGTGTGACGTCGCGGAGGTTTTATTTTAGACTTAAAGTTGAATAGGAAACGCTTACACCCTAATAGAGTACGAAATGCAGATTGAAGAGTTAATATAACCCTATTATATTTGAATAAGGTTTTCTTTATTATTTCAAAAAAATGTAGATAGATTTTGATATTTTGTTATTACTGCAAACATTTTATTGGTATTCAACATGTGTAAAAAGCTTTCGAAAATAAAATATTTTCGTTATATAATGAATTCAATACTATCACTTTAGAATGTGAACTATTGCACGATTGATGGTTAAAGTCATGTAAAAAAGAGACTCTCTAAAAGACTTGAAGTTGCGATTTTATCTAAGATAGCATCATTTTGTTTAAAAGAAAATGTAAATGGAGTTTGAAGCACACTTAATGATGTAAGTGAGTTTTAGTCCGAGAAGCATTCAACTCGCGAAAAAAAATCCATATAAAAATAGTATCGTTTTTTCATGAGTGTAATTATTTTCCCATTGCTATGTAATCTTCGAATTGAAGTATTTTTGATCGAAATCATCTATAATAAAAGTAATAATTTTACAATCTAAACGATTTTAAAGATCTGAGAACTCGACTACACCCAAAAATGTTTTTGAGGGTAAAAAGTAAATTGTCTTTATGATGATAGCGAAAGATTTTAAACTTTTGGCAATTAATAAAGGTCTAAATGGGTAAATTGACTTGTATATCTTGCTTTACTGATACACAAATCCGTCTCGAGATATAATTTACTTTCATTGAGCATTTATTTTGCTTTTCAAGGTATTAAACAGGCCGTTTAAATTTTACCATAAACTATAAAAAAAATTGTATAATCATTTTACTAAATATTTATATAAAATTGAGTTGAATATTTCTGATTAATATTTTTTAGACTGGTAATTATTTCAATAAATGAAGAAACATTACGAAATTTGAACTACGTTTTAAAAAAAAATCTACAAATACATCGTTTATCACTCATCTCATTCAAATTAGCTTTATGTTGGTGATTCAATTCCATTTTCAATAAATACATAATTTGAAACGATATGAAATGGTAGATTCATAGGACTTTAATGCATATTATGGTCTTTAATTGAAGGGAAAAAATCTCACATTCTCCAAAGTGTAACTAATATGTAGAGTATGGTAAATTCGCTTCCAATTTTTATAATCGTATATTCAATTGGATAAAGACGTCAATTAATGGGACGGCCCGAAAGCCTTAGTTGTACTTTGTATACTTTGGGGAAAGCTAATTTAGCACTAATAATTGTTGTTTCAAAAGCAAGTGTGAAAGGAGTTTGATGTATTGAAAATGACTTGTGTGCAACAACGAAATAACTTAGTATTCTGATATCTTCAATGGGAGCATTATCACTTTCCCAATTCAATATAATGACTTACTTTCAATTACTTATTTGAATCCCATAGAATATTAATGTTGTGCACTGTGATTGAGTTTTTGTAACTCTTGCATAACTCAATTTTATCCTCAAAAGTGTTTTCTTCTATTTAATGAAAAATGCAAATTGAATTTAAAGCATTGTTTGGTGAGATAATAGAATATTTCAATCAAGTTCTCAGCCTGTGCAAAAGTTTTTTTTAATAATACAAAGCGTAGTTATTAAAAAGATTAAAAGATTCTAAAATTAGTATTATGGACAAAATATTACCGAATTATCATTTTAGTTTTACTAACTTTAAACTTCTACAGATATAAGAAAAAGTTTTCATTGAATGAAATTAAGTAAAATTATTAAATCTGTTCCAAGTACCAGCTTACAATTAACTGGTGCAATTTATGTGAAACTGTAATTGAACTGGTGTAATTAAAATGAAAGAGAATTGCATATAAAATACTTTTTCGACAAAATCGTATATTACTAACAATGAGAGATTTAAACTACACTGCGATCCAAAAGTTTAGACAATGACGTTTTTTAGCTGTAAAATTCAGATTTGTGATATTAGAATTTCAAAACATCCCTATATATATTAAATACGTATTTTGAAATGCTATTATTGAAACATAATTGCTTGATTTGCTATAACAATTTTTTGTTTCATAAAATAAAATTTTGTATGGTCCCAAAAGTTTAGACACAAATACGAGATTATGCTAATTTAAAGTACATAATTGCCTAATTTTGCATTTTTATTGTTAAAATATATATTTTTTATGTGATAAATAAAAAAAACGATATCCGGTGAACTAACCAGATTTTATAACGATATTGGTTCAATTTTACACCAAACAGACAATTAAGCCATATTAAATCTTTATTCAAATCCTATTTGCTTTAAATGTACAATTTAACATCTCTACATACGAACCGAATGAATACCAGTCCATCACCTTTAAGTTTTAAAACGAATTCGCGGATTTAGAGGCATGCATTGACCAATTTTCTTGATGAAAAGTGCAATCTTTCCCATATAAAATCACAAAATAGCGACACATCATTCTATTTTGCACTTTAGTACAATGCAGAGATAGTCACCTCTTCAAAAACGACAAAAAAAAGTAGGAAATTTTAACGCAAGTTCACTCCACACAATTACGAAAGTTTCTTCTTCATACTAAAATTTGAAGTTTCTTGAGAAAAACCGGTTTCTTTAAACCGGTTACAATTTAACCGGTATCTTTAGTGCTATTTAAACGCGTTCAGTTTAACCGAATATTGAAAAATATGCTTTGAAAACACCGGTTTTTCCCCTCAAAAACTCTAGCATCAACGTGGTAGTTTGTAATGGTGTCGAGTGAATTTACTTTGAAATAACCGAATTTTTTGGGCGTTTTTGAAGAGGTAACTATCTCTGCATTGTACTAAAGTGCAAAAAAGAATAATATGTTGCTATTTTGTGATTTTATATGGGAAATACTGCACTTTTCATCAAGAAAATCGATCAATGAACGTCTATAAGTCTACGAATTCGTGACAAAACTTTAAGGTGATGGGCTGGTATTCAATCGGTTCGTATTTAGATATGTTAAATTGTAAATTTGAAGCAACAATGATTTGAATAAAGATTTAAAGTGACTATATTGTCTTTTTGGTGTAATATTGTACTAATATCGTTGTTAAATTTGTTTAGTTCACCGGATACCGTTCTTCTTTAATTTATCATATAAAAAATATATGATTCATCGATAAAAATGCAAAATTAGGTCAATATGTACTTTAAATTAGCATAATCTCGTATTTGTGTCTAAACTTTTGGGACCATACAAAATTTTATTTTATGAAAAGAAATTTTGCTATAGCAAATTATGCTATTATGTTTCAATTATAGCATTTCAAAATGCTTTTTTAATATATATAGGAATGTTTTGAAATTCTACTATCCCAATTCTAAATTTTACAGCTAAAAAACGTCATTGTCTAAACTTTTGGATCGCAGTGTATTTGCTATACTTTTTATGTACTTATGTTATGCCTGCAATACGTGACGTCTGTCAAAAATCCTCGGTTTTGAGAATTGATGACCATTACTGTTTTCATTGACACTTATACATCACCATCAGTTTAATTATGCAGTATACAAACATTCTACGGGGAAAGGGGTAAATAGCTCTAATTTCCGAGTGCAAAAATCGATTAAAAAATGGTTTTTTCACATTCAATAAATCACTTTTTTCGTTATTTCAAGACATATATTTTTATTATTTTTATTTGTTTTTTGCTTCTGTTCGAGTGTAATATTAATTATTTTTTCCTTCGATTTAAACGTATTAGGGCGAACGAATATCAGAGCGGACGTATCGCATAGGAGCGACCAACCAGAGAGGCAAAATTCTGTTTGTTTACGCGCGTTTCCTCCGCGTAGAACATTTTAATTCTGCAAACTTAAGGTGTGCTTTGGTGCAGTACAGTTTTTCCTTTGTGTTTGTTAAATTACGAATGACAACACTTTCTTATTTTATATTTGGAAGTCTACACCCTTAATAAAATAAGACGTCCATATCCAAAAGGACATAAATGCTGGGCCATATAATTTGCCAAACTTAGTCAGCAAAATGTCAACTTCGGATTTATATCTGAAGGGTTCTTTAGAGTCCGCATATTTTTGTACCTGGTTAACCTTCGGCGAAATTGGTGACTAACTAGCAAGACGCCTTATGGCATACAGTGTCATGCCACGCCGGCACTATTACCATGATGAAGATGAACCAAATTCTAACCAGAATGTAATGCTGAACATGACTTTCTCTTACGATATAAAGGGTGTCCGTAAAAAGTGTCCTAGTTTTAATGGTATATTACAGGAGTTTATTTTATAGTAAATATAACAAATCATACTTTAAATTGAAGAAAAACTAACAAAGTTTCTCGTGCTCAACGTGTGCGCCTTTAGTGATACGGCACACATCCAAACGAAAATGCTATTACTTCCATACTGTCTGCAGCAAATCCGGAGTAATGGAAACAAGTAAGGAATAGACGACACTGCGAAGACGCGAGCAATTTATCGTGGTCAAAATAGTCCGGTTCCTTTTGAAAATAGAACATTCAAACATGTATTTTTTTTGCTTTCTTGAGCTTAAAGATCTTTCAAACTCTGCAATTTCAATACGTACTTACTCTAGTGCTTTAATGTTACTTTAAGAAGTCATTTATTTAGTTAAATTGTGCACTAATTTTAAACAATTTAGGTTGAGGTGGGAAACTAATCAAATCTTATTCATATTTCAGCAATTTACTCTCTCTCTCTCTCTTGGTTGTTTAATATTATTTTCCTGACCAATTACAATCTACAACAAAAGTTTTCAGTTAATCAATATAAAATACATTTAAGTTCTGTGACTCTCAGATTTTTTTATTGTTTTAAATATTATTTTCATTGAAAATGGAATTTAATCCCTGTTATAAGACTAATTTCATAAATTGTTCAATCAAAGTTCACCTTAGTAGTTATATAACCGTTATTTACTTTAGAAGATTTTACCAGGAAAAAAACTTTTCACCAGCATGAATCCATCCAATTTCAAAGCCAATTTTAAAAAGAGCGCAAGGCCTGTTTGAAATTCTTTCTAGTCGAGTCCCCAGAAATAAATTCGAAATAAGAAGCCGTGTTGCTAAGTCCCCGAGAAGATAAAACTAGTATTTGATCGGGTCATGGTAAACAAATAAGGCTTCCAGGCCAAGATCCCGAAAAAAACATCACTGCCCTTTTCCCACTTCGTAGACTTTTCCCGAATTAGCCTGACAAAGTTGTACTTGACATATTTCGAAGCATAAAAGATTACCTTGATACTTAAATTCTGGAAGATGGCAGCAATATCTTACCGTATCTGCAGTAACTGTGATGATGTTCCACTATTACCAAAACATATTTTACTCAGGTGTCGGCTCGTCACTTGATTGTAGTTCTAAAATACGACGCCCGTCGCCAATAAACCCTCGTGCTGCTCTAGTGCGACAATAATTCAAACCTAACCTAACAAAAACATATTTTGGAATGCCCCACCATTTTAAGATCTTTGGCTCAGCTTGCCAAATTCCCCCTCTCTGACATCAATCTGCACGCCAACATCAACAAGGCTATTTGCGATTGTGTTTTGCGCGCTTATGGGCATCTATAGCTCACCCCTTGGACACGAAACCAACCAAATTACTACCTTGGCTAAATATGTTTTCTAAAAATAGTATTCTATCTTATATGGGAGAATTATCAGTTTATAACGACTTATTATCGATTACTTATTTAAATCTCATAATTCTCTAAATTCTTTGTAAGTGCACTGAGATTTATTTAATAATGTGTCTTATATATCTCGATTTCATCTTGAATTTTTTTTTTCGTTGTTCATTAACACAATATTAAGTTAGCTCAAATAATCATATTTTGTAGTTATTCGTATAATATAGTTATTTTGTAATAAATACTTACACTAGTGACAATTCAGGATAGCTTAAACACAATATTTTATAACGTATTTACTATATTTAATATCTAAAAACTTTTCTCGAAGTACCAATCTCAACAATGTTTAACATAATGCAGCTTTGTTATATTTTAGCCACCCCGCGACAAATTTGCTTTTTATATTTATTCCACTAATATTTTCATTATTATTAATCGATTAATAATCATATTTACGGTAAAAAAGCATTAAATCAGAAAAAGAAATGGTGCTGATTTAGAATTTTGATTAGCTCATGACTCAAAAATACTTTCATAATAAAAAGGACTATTTGTATTACAAATCTCGTATACAAATGTATATTATGTCTGAGGTATGCAAGATGACGTGTAGGCTCATTGATACATATTATTTTATCACTATTTATATAGCTTTCATATATTTTATCTATTAACGTAGACAAATACGCAACAATCTTACGATATATGGAAAAACCCATTCACCAATTCCATTTACCATTCTGGTGATTGAATGACGGATGGTACTAGAGAGAACTGAATTTACATTAAACCTCCTCGCGAACATTAAATGAAGGGCCTGGATGGCCTAGTGGTTTGGATAGCAGACCATTACGCTAGCAGTATGCGAGCTGTAATGGGTGCGGGCTCGATTCCCCCCTTTACCCTGGGTGTAGCTTTCTTTCCCTGTGAAAATAAAAACTCTTAATGTATCTGGCTTACATGACGGAGGTTTATAATCTGGTCTCTGATGAAGCACACAAGCTGGAATATATAAGTATAAACCCTTTCATAACATACCTTGAATGGAAGAATACTACGACATAACAAAACTACCAGTTACCGTGTCTTTGTACATATTAGTTGATATTACATAGCTGTACCATTAATATTTTTTTGCGTTTAACTTTAGTTTATTAGATATTCCTTTGTCAAACCGACAGTGCTTTTTTCTCCCGGGTATAGGCGATCTACTTTTCCACTTCCGGGCATAGTTCTGGGTAAAACAAAGTTCCTGTCTTCCACCCCGACCCACTTCCGCAAAGAGAAGAGATAGGTTTTATATATATTCATTGTTTAGGGGAAGGGATTTGGAGATCGGATACCATGCAGATTCTTAAAGTAAAGCTGGCTTACAAGAAACAAATTTATTTAGCTATTTAAAATACGCCAAAATAAATAAATTTATGTTGTAAAATAAAGCTTTTTCATATGTATAGAAAATCTAATTATTTCACAATTGTAACGAATTAAAATTATCTAGTAAATATAATGCAAAAAAAAATTACCAAAGTTAAGTAATATGTTTTTATCCTTTTCAGTCACATTGAAAGATATTTGAAAATGAGAATAGTTTTCTCTCTCTCTCTCTCTCTCTTAGGTTTAGTTATTCGTCAACAAAATGGGTGATGGATCTCTGTTTAGTATTGTAGATGTTTTATACAAAACTTCCTTTTTTTTACGTGTTTTGTCTTACTACAATTGGTAAGTAGTTATTCATAAAAAAATTATAAGGAAATTTCACATATTTCCTTTAATAATAAACACGCAAGTGAAGCAAATAATTAAAAAAAGGTCAGTTAATGTTTTAATATAACAGATTTGATTCTTCTAAAAAGCAGTTTAATTTTTTTTATTTCAGCTAAAATAAAATTTAAGATCAACTAGGTTTGTAATTAGAATTTGTTTCCTTTGACCAAATTTTTTTTTAAATTTTACACATGATGTTTTGTTTATATTGTTTATTTTTGATACACAAGAAATTTGTTTTATGTAATTTATATAAATATAATTATTTCTTCCAGATATAAAGCAAGTGTTTCAGTTACTAATAAACAATTGCACTTTATTTTTAGTCCTACTTAAGCGTTTTAAATAATTGCACATATATTGATGTAAAACTAGTTAAGACGAACCTGCTTTTTATAAATTAAATAATAATTCCAAACCCCATACTATATTATAAACAAATATTTACCGAAGTTCTTCGTTTAACATAATTAACTATTACTAATAAACGAAAACTCATTTTGTATTATTATTAACTTAACTAACAAACCCTTCATTGTCGAATCTAACTAAAACATAACTAAGCGACAAACCGCCTGTTTTACCTGCAATGACACATTTTTCTCATTAGCATCTCATTCAAGCAAAAGCAATTTGGCGAGGCAGAAATTAATCACGAATTCTTCGAAAAATGTTTACCTCTTTTCTTTCGGGCGAACAGGTAATGGAACACACTCAAAGGCTTCGAAAATTTCGATCCCCCCACGGGTACTACACGCAGAGAGAAAATACAGAACTCGTATTTTTACACAGCACTTAATTATGCGGATGTTTTGTATGTGCGTCATTATACATTCTCCATTGAGTTAAGAAGTTTATGGAGATAATTGGCGAGAAATAAAATGAAGCCTATAAAAAGTCGCCAAGCAACTCTAGTAAGCCAAAAAAAAAAAGGCTCACTCAATGTAGGGTAACAAGTACAGTGATTGGTCCCCGTTGACATCGGGACATATTTCTATAGCGGCCATATTGCTTTACCGATTGTTGGTGCACTGTTGCTAACAACATGGCAAACGTTAATGGCGGGAATTTTAAAAATCTTTGTCACACCTATTTTGGGCTTAACATATCATTATTTTCAATAATGAATGAGGGGGCCAATCACCGTGAGGGTGCCAATCACTGTACTCGTTATCCTAATTATTCTTTAAAAAGCGTTAATTAAAAATGAAAAAAAAAAAGACTCCGCCAGTATCAGAATTTACACGAGTAATTAAGAAAAATGACTTGTAATCAAAGTTTTTACCGGCCCGCCAGCGCAGTGGTTAGTGAACTAGCCTACGGAGCTGCTGGGCTCAGGTCCGAATCCCGGTAAAGGCATGGATGTTTGTGCTTGTCAATAAATATTGTTATTTGTCGATGTGTTTGTGTCATCCTTCTTTGTGTCATCCTTCTTTCTCTATCGATTTATGTTGATATTATGAAACATTTTATTGTAATAACCATTGTCAACCATTGTAAACGGGCTTAGGCCCATTGCAATAAATTTATTATCTATCTATCTATCATCCTTCTTTGTGTGTCTCTTGTGACTGTCTCTTCTGGCGAGCTGGATAATGGGCTATAAAGCCTACACTATCCCTTCTAGAGGACGCAATCACTGTCATTTGCCATTGTCAATCAAATTTTTTATTAAATAGTCAAAAATGGCCAAGTCGATGTAGTAAAACTGTGCTAATTCTTCTCTAGAAAACCGCCAAATACTTCGCCAAGATCGTTTGTTTGGGGTTACTACAAAACGATCGTTGGCTTCACTTGGCGATCAGGTTTATGTATTGGTTTTTACTGGGAAGCATCTCCATATTATTCTTAACTCTATGACATTCTCGGGGATGCTAAAATATGCCTTTGGTAAGAAATATAAAGATTCGTTGGATGTTGTATAAATGCAGCGTTTATGATTTTTTCATGTTGAGAGAATATATTAATGTTGGTAGATAAATGAGTTTTGTGCTTTGTTATGCATTAAAACAAGTGCCCCTTTTCCTCGTACAGTTTGATATAGCAGTGGAGGAAGTCGATAAATGTTTTCCAAAGTAACTAAATTTTGTTTTAATGGTTCCTTGATTTTTGTTGATCCGTATTCTGAATAACGCATAATTCCTTTTGAATAAATTTAATTCATGTTTCAGTTAAACTGTTAAACGGTTAATTTAAATTTATTTGGTTTTGAAAAAATTATATAAAGCGTAAATTTTACGTATTGATGTGCAATTATAATGGCATATTTTTCTGGTGCTTATTAAATAATTTATGCATGTTAAGAAATGTATGCCTGTTTTATTTGTTCAACACACTTGATTTCATTTACAAAAATATATCTTATATTTTGCATTACAAGGATTTGCATTTAACTAAATGTAACATGCATCATGTGTTGAATGGATTTAATTATTGGGTTTTTAGTCAAATTTGTGATTTCAATTACAAATTTTCAATTCATAGTAAAAGACTGATTTTGCTAGAAACATTAAAATATTTAATTCAAACACCTACTAAGTGTGTAATAAAAATTAACTTCAACTAAATTTTTGTAACGTCAAATTTAAACAAATTTTGGTTTTATAATACGTTTTATATATAACATGTATTATATAACGTAGACAATGTTTATTTGCATGTTTTAAAAACTCGAACTTATTTTGCGTTTGGAAAGTGCAGGCATCGTTTTAAACCGTACAAAATTATAAAACCGCTTATTTTTACTTATTTCTTTTCCTCGCACTTTTGCCTAACAACATTCAAAGTCATTCCATAAATAGCAGCCGTGAAAAATATCAGGAATTGAATCAGCCATACCATTTGTATAGACATATATCATTTTCTGCGAAATTTCCCGTATCCCATTTAGAATGCTGGCTTTCGCATTATAGCTCGTTTTGCTTTGAAAAATCTATTGATGTATCAATCCCCATTTTTATATTGCCGATATGTTTGGAGGGTGTCGAGAGATAGCGAGGCTCACTTTAAGCATTTTAGTTGAGGTTACATATCGCTGGGTATTGTGATACTACGATAACCTATGATATGTATATAGAGGATATCGTCAAATGGGGTTTCTATCACCATTTTTTTTTCACCAGAGGATATTTTTAAAAAAAATTCTAAAAGAACTGGATAAGATTTGGCGTAAGGATATATTTTAACAAGTGTGATTAAAAATAATTGTTTATTTGTTGATATTAGTGAAACTTGCTATCAAGTTAAAGCATTATATTTAAAATGTGAAAATATTTAATATTTATTATGGTTAGACAATTTAATAAAAGTTATGGGTATTGTGATACTTCGATAACCTATGATATGGACATAGGGGATATAGTCAAATGGAGTTTCTATCACCATTTTTTTTCTCCAGAGGATATCTTTACACTTTGTCTAAAATAATTGGATAACTTTTGTGGTGAGGATGAATTAAATTATTTGTTAACAAGTGAGTTTGAGAATAATTGTTTATTTGTTAATATTAGTGAAACTTGTTATCAAGTTAAAGCACTATGTTGAAAATGTGAAAATATTTAATATTTGTAATGATTAAACAATTTAATAACAGAAATAAAGTTATGGGTATTGTGATTCTCCGATAACCTATGATACGAATGTAGGGAATATCGTAAAATGGGGGTTTCTATATCACCATTTTTTTCCACCAGAGGATATCTTTACACCTTGTCTAAGAGAATTGTATAAATTTTGTGGTGAGGATGAATTAAATTATTTGTTAACAAGGGTGTTTGAGAATAATTGTTTATGTGTTAATATTAGTGAAACTTGTTATCAAGTTAAAGCATTATGTTTAAAATTTGAAAATATTTAATATTTAGTATGAGTAAACAACTTAATAACAGTAATAAAGTTATGGGTATTATGATTCTTCGATAACCTATGATATGAATATAGAGGATATCGTCAAATGGGGCTTCCATCAACATTTCTTTTTTCACCAGAGGATATTTTTACACTTTGTCTAAAAGAATTGGATACATTTTGGGGTTAGGTAAAATTATGGTATTTTTTAACAAGTGTGTTTGAGAATAATTAATCATTTGTTAATATTAGTGAGACTTGCTATCAAGTTAAAGCATTATATTTAAACTGTGAAGATATTTAATATTTATTATGAGTAAACAATTTAACAAACGTAATAAAGGTATGGGTATTGTGATACTTCGATAACCTACGTTATGAATGTAGAGGATATCGTGTGATATCGTCAAATTGGGTTTCTATCACCATTTTTTACTCACTAAAAGGATTTCTTTGCACTTTGGTTAAACAGATTTTTTGAATTTTAGCGTTAAATGAAATAAAGTGTTTGTATAAGTATATTTTGAAAATAATTGTTTAGTTGGTAAATAGCAGCAAAAAACAAAAAATTTTTTAATTAAATATTATGTTTAATAGTATTCGTGTGAAAATGGTTTTTAAAGAGTAATATATTAATGTAATACAATGATGATGTTATGTGATATGACTTACGTGTAATATGTTTTTTGTAATATTCGATAACCTATGAAATGAATGCGGATATCGTGTGGTATCATAAAAAGTGAATTCTATCTCCATTTTTATTTACCAAACGAATTTATTTGCACTTGATTTTAAACGAATTTAATAAGGTTTAAAGTAGCGTTAAATAAAATGAAGGACTTGTTAAACAAATGTGATTGAGAATGATCTTGGAATACTGGAGAAGCCCTTAATAAAGTTAAACTATTATTTTTTAACTAAAAATAATATATGTATAATATTTATTGCGTAAAAATGGTTTATACAATATTTTAAGTGATGCTATGATATGAATGTGGATATCATGTGGTATCGTCAAATAGGGCTCCTATCACCATTTTTATTCAATAAAAAACATCTCGTTGCACCTTATTTAAAATCAATTTGATGAAGGTTTGGCATAATATTGGATAAATTATTCAAATAAAGAGTTTTTTTTTATAACCGAGGCTGTTTGATCCCCATCAATTATTGGCGAATGTTAACCCAATCAGAAAGGGGATACTTCACTCATAAGAATACTTTACCCAAGGCTTTTTTTAGAATTAAAAACAAACATTTTCCTAGTCGTAAATGGCATCACTCCTTTCCCTTAAATTAGCTGATCACATTATTAACATAAAAATCAAAGTATATCAAATGTTTTAAAATATTAAAAAAAGGCCTTTCCATGTTCCACAAGAAAATTTTCGTGCTGAACTCTTCACGTTTTACAGGTTTTTTGTTTAAGTAAATCAGTTGATTTTTTTTTGTGTTAATCAAGTTCAATCAAAACCGGTTAAAAAAAACTAATTATCAAAAATGTAATTAAAGTTTTATTAATGTTATAACTCAATCAAATCCAATAATCCTTTTAAAAAGGTCAAAAGAAGTTTGTGTATAAAATTAATGAAAAACCAAAAACTCGGTAGGTAATGCAATGCTCCTACGAACTGTTAATCCTCTGAGGGATAGGTACGTATTATTCCGTCACCTGACTTTAAGATTTTCCAGAAACAAATATTTTTTTCTAATTTATACATTTTATAACTTTACTGATTATTTTATTTTAAAATATTGACGAAATGTTAATTTTTAATCTTAAATTAAATTTTATATTCAAGCATCGAAAACACGTTTAGACTAGGGCCAATTTTCTTAAACCAAAAAATATCAATAATATGAATATTTTAAATTTTTATATTATTGTCTATCATTATGTAAAAAATATATTATATTCTAATGTTTTTTGCAACACCCTGATCAATTTTGCATTTTAAGTTTTGATTTTTTAAGCGATGATTTTTAAATTCACAAACTATAAAGTGTACTGAAAACTGACAAGTTTATAATAAACAAAAGTACCTATATTTCATTTGCTCTTTCAATAATTGATGAAAAGAGTGATTTTTTTGTGCTGAGAATGTAAATAAATTTTTAAACTTTTAATTAAATTAGTCAATATCATCAATATTTTTTTATTTTAGTTTATACCATTAACTTCTAACTTCTAATGGTTAACTCACTGTCTCGTAAGACGGGTTTTATGTCCATAATTAGGATTTTTTTATATAAAGTGTTTTAAAAGTAACAGAAAAATAAAATACATAGAATTAGGTATGCTCTAGAAAAATAACAAACCCATTCTCAGACTTTTATTTTGTAACTTGTACTAACTTAACCCAAAAGTTTAATAATTGCTGCAACGTTTCAAATATATAACGTTTTTATTTTACACTGTTGCCCTTTTTGATTAAGTTTATGCCTTACACACTTCAGCTCAAAAGTTTCCAACTTTTAGAAGAGTTTTTAATTAAGTCAACTTAAAATTTAATTTATTCTTTCAAACAGATGTACACTTTTCATTTAACCCAAAAAGCAACTTTCAATTCGTCTTGGAAACAAATCCTCTTATGAAAACGAGGTTTGGGAAAGATAACCCCGTACAAAAACTTCGTTTAAGCGTCTAGAATATCCGATTTTAAGAAAAAGAAATCAGAGACAGAAGAAAAAAATGAAAAGAAACCAGGAAAAAGTTCTCTAAAAATCTTTCCAACTTGAAATCACCCGGAGCCAAGAAAGTTTACTTCTCTTTTCCCTGATATCAATTTATTTCATACCCCCTCTTTCCTTCTAACTTGTACATATATATCCAATCTCTGTCGGATAGAGCAATTGCGAGGACTTCTTCAACGTACGAGGACTACAAGGATATTAAGGATTTAAAGTAACCTTACTAGATCTCTTGTTATCCAAAGTATACTGCCGTGAGCAGGTAAACTGCAATACCCTAGACCAGTGGTTCTTAACCGGTGGGTCGCGACCCCCTGGGGGGTCGCGATGGGATCCTAGGGGGGTCGCAAAAAGTTTCTTTAAAATAAAAATATCTATTTAAGTAACGTTTTATACAATAATTTTACAACTAGAATAGAAGAAAAAAATCACCACACATTATTTTACTTTATATATTGGTTCATTTATACTTCAACTTTTTTATGTTATTATTGCATAATTTTAATTTCAGTACGCTACGTGCAACAAGCTAATGAGAAAAGTGTGCTCGTCAGAACTTTTAAATTCGTAACATAAATGGAAGCTTTCAAAATTAGATTTCTTAACTTTAGCAGCATAAACATTCAGTTTCTTTAAGAATCCATTAATTTTGTCTTGGGTTTTGACTATTGTTAAATTTCGACCTTGTAGCTCAGTATTTAGCTTATTTATGTGCATAAATATGTCTGCTAAGTATGAAAGTTGAAACAACCAAGCTGGTGAGCTAAAAAAATCCGGCCAATTCTGGTTTAGCATTATGTAAAAATATCAGCACTTCAGATAGCAGCTCAAATAACTTGTTCAAAACCTTCCCACGGGACAGCCGTCGTAAAATTAAAAAAATACCCAAGTATAATATTTAATAAGGAGCAAAGCATGTGTAGGACAGGGGGGTCGCGAAGTTATTTTGTGGCATTAGGGGGTCGTCACCTACAAAAAGGTTGAGAATCACTGCCCTAGACTAATGACTTGGACCATTGTTGTAATAACCAATAACTTTAACGTATAAGAAAGCATACTAAAAGAATATTTTAGGGGGGAAATGGTCCCATGTATTGTCGTAGTTACTGCACTTTACCTGCCCTGGCTGTATAATGTAGCAGGTCCCGCACAACAGAACAGTGAGACGACTTAGGCCTATTCTTTTGGATTCGCTGTCTTTAAAATTAGTTATGGTAGCGTTACATTTTACACATCAAAAAAAGATTGAGTTCAACGAAAAAGCATTCAAACTAATAAAACATTCCCCACATTAAGTTTTCTATACTATTTACAACCACATTTCGTTTTTATTGGCATCTTACGAACATTTCATACGTCTCTTCCACGTCGTACTTTTTTCTTCTTCTTCAGATAAGTTCATTTGATCTCCCAGAGCGTTCAAAGGTTGTGATAACTACATATATTTTGTTTGTATATTGTTGCACTAAAGCTGACTGCTACTGATGACGCACCAAATTATTTCAAACATCAATTAAGTAAAGAATCATATTCATGACCAACACATTTAACCTAATAACGAAGTCCCAAGAGGTATCCGTATTTTGAACCGCTATTTGTTTGAAGTTCAACATTGCATTTATACGGATATTTTTTGCTGAATTTTGTAGCCACAGACTCAAACAGTTTAAAAGATGACAATTTCAAATACCCAGTTAAATGTGATGACGTTAAGCTAGAAGAACTACGTCTTTCTAAACTTTTTTTCACGCGTAAAAGTACGTAAATAAACTATATTTACTGCTAAAATTGTACATTTTGAAAACAAATTATAAATGCCTTGGAGTATCTGGAAAACAATGAAGGAAAAATATTTTTTTATTTGACGAATCAGCTATCTTAAACTATCATTTCATTATAAACTCAGGTGCTCATTTCATCAAACAAAAAATTCCCAATACTAGGTGAATATTTATCTTCGCTTAATAGCATTAGGGTCACATGTGCATTGGTTTGGTTGTAGATGTTGTTTCTATTTATTTTGTGTTTGCTCTGGAAAAGAAGCATGCTAACAGTCAAAAACGTTGTTTATCTTCTAATGTAATGCAATGCACTAATCGAAAATTAACTGAACCATAGTGATGAATCATGAAATGTGTGTATTCTGGAAAAAATAAACAAATCAGATAACCGTGAGTGTTCTGACGGCTTAAGAAAAAGTATGGTAAATAGCATCAACTACTTGAACTACTGAACAAGCACACAAGCTGGAATATTTTTGTACCATACCATACCATGCTTTGAACTATGGTGTATTTAAAGTGAATGAATACTTTGACTTCTTACACTAAATATTTACTCTCCGCAACTCTTCATTGAAAAGAGATATAATTCTCCCCAACCCACCCAAAAAAATCTTTTTCACGTAAAGTGAAGCTGAAGATAAGTTTTTAATTAAAAATTAAATTACGTTTGTCGAAGATATCAATTCTAAACACTATCTTACAAATAAACAGAAACATGCAATATCTAACTCTACTAAACACTCTATTTATATCCTATCCCCTAAACGAGGAATCGTAAAAGAGGGGTGGAAGCAAAAAAATCAATCAATGCGTATCGGAATTACTTAAAAAAAAGAAGAAATATCCGATCCTGGCGATGTGGCGTATCTTCCCCTATTTATTGGACCACTGACTTTGATGACACTTTCTCTGGTGGAGCGATTACAATCAGGTGACCTTTGGAACCAGAAAAACAAATTGACAAAGTTGTGGCATTAACTTGCAAGAGTTTTGACGCTTTACGGGCATGATGACAAGCTTAGAGTGGGAGTTGTTAGTTTGTTTTACTAAAACATAGGCTGGAGGGGGTTGTAATTAAATAAAAAATTAAATGACTTACATTAGTTTTAATTCAACATTGTTAATGACCTTTGGAACCAATAACACAAAATTGCCAAATTGTGACATTAACTTGCGAGAGTTTTGAAGATAGGCGAATCTTTGAAGGGCTTGATGACACTTTCTTATGGTGAGTCTAGTTATTTTTAATTACTCAATCATAGGCTGGAGTGGGATATAAATAAGTGAAAAAAATAAATAGTGTAAATCTATTTATTCCATCAAAAATGGCGTTAGAGCATATTTTATAGACAGGGAAAAGATTAAAAGATTATGTGCTCAATATTTATCACGAACTATATGTCGTGTGATGAATAGGATAAACTGATGTTTTGTATTTTATTTTAAGGATCACACGAACTAAGATGCAAAGCAAGAATTTACAGGAAGGACTTGGAGATGATTCATGCCGAAAATATCATAAATTTCACGCATCCATTGAGTATGCAAAATATTATTTTTTATTATTTGGTTTTGGTACGTATGTGATAATCTAAATTCTTAGCTTAAAATATCTTGCTAAGTATTGCTTAAAAATACCTAAACTTTTATAGATGTGGAATTTTAAATGTGCTTTCAATTCTGCTTTTTGACATCTAAGAATGCACCATTAAGTAAAAAAAATATTAAACATATTCTTGTTGCGCAACTTATCCCTATTTTCTGTGTATTAAAAATGTTTAACCTCCAAAAATATTAGTTATTACAGTTTTCATCTTTTTTTTTTCTACACATAAAAAAACTTTTTTTTAATGAGAAAAAAATATTGGTTTCAATAATTACTCAATCCCTACGATTTTTTTCTTGGTTTTCGGTTCTTTTCCAGTCCAAAGAACCTTCAAAGAATTCTTCTTGTAATATAAAAAAAATCACTGAATTTATTGATTTCTTTTGTCAAGGTCCTGGGCGTTAATTAATTTGTTCTTTTGTAATCTACGCTCTCCCACGTGAATTTCATTTTAGATTTTGTTTTTTAAGCAGCAATCCCTTGTCGTTTTCCAATTTACGCTGTTATCACTTTGTGTTAAATTCATTTATTCCTACCAGAAATAGTTTTTTTTCTTCTTATTTCTTGTCAATAGAAATCGAAGATTTTTTTTTAATCGATTTGAGGTTGTTCTTAATTTCTGTCCCATGTGATTTATATTAGAATGATACTTCTCTTATTGTTAAAATGTAGTTTTTTTAATCTTACCAATGCATTTTTCAACGCTGTGTTTGTGTATAAATCACCCGAATTATTACTTGAGAGATACTAATGAGTTGTTGGTAAAAGATTTTGGAAAAATGCAAAAAAAAAACCTGAAGTGATAATAAATTGGGAAAACGTCGAAACTCGTATAGTTAATTTGAATGATGTATTAAACAATTCGGTGCTTACATAATTTAAGCTTTAATGTGATTTATAAAATGCTCAATTCCTACACAATTTCTTATTATCTCATAACCTTTAAATTAAAAAAAAATTTAAGAGAAGTGGAAATCCAAATCAATAGTTATAAGTTTAAGTATGGGTAATTCCACGTCAGAAGAGACCACGACTGCAAAAAAAAATTTTTTTTCTGCACTTGCAACTTTTATATTTGCTTAAGAAAGGTTTGAATTTTATTATTTTTGTATCAACAACTATTATTGTTTCATCTTTGGCAACACAGCAGCCTCAAAATATCCGCTTTGTTTTGAAAGCATGGTCTCGTGTTTTTTCATCATTTTGAACAAATGAATTTTAAGGTACGAAGCACATTCTATCAGATTTTTTGATAAAATTATTAAAATACACTATCAGAACTACCTTAAAAACACACTATTAATTGGTATTTATAACTAAACGATATTTAATTAGGAAGATAAAAATATCCTTTTTGACTGTAGTGTCAGTCACGAAAAGATCGAAAAGTTTCTATAACTTTAAAAAAAAAAGGCTTTACTTTATTTTTTTGCGATTTTTCTTACTTTAGTAACCTCTGTGTAATTTCCCACCTCTTAATTTTAAAATTAAAAGCATTTTCTCTATTTATAACACATTTTAGCTTTGTAGTGTCAGTCACAATGTAGTGTGAGTCACAACTTCTTTTGATCTAGAAGTTTTAGAATAGCTATAATCTTTATAGATTTCTTATATTTTGATAATTTTGATTTAAGATGGCTATATCAGCAGCTAAAAGAAAAAAAAGAGCAAAGGGGAAGTTTTTAGGAGGGGATAAATCACAAAAATTTAAAGAAAATGAAAGCAAAAGTCACTTTACGGACAACACTTCAATTAAAAGTATTTCACACCCATTGCAATCCCCCAACCATTTGACAACCTTGAGTGGTAATTTTTTCCCAAAAGTCATGGTCATCTTTGCCTTCAGTCATGGTAAAGGAGCAATTGATGGACTTCGTGATACAGTGAGGAGGGGATAAAAAAAGCCACACTTTCTATCAAATTTGACTCACATTTTGCTAAAAAAAATTTCACTCTGAATAAGAAATCTGCCCAAACATATCACTATTACACTTTCTGACAACTGTGTAAAGGGCAAAATAAGTAGATTAAATGATATATGCTCATCAAAGAACATAAATACTTCCAATTCCCAGACACTAAAAAATTAATCCGTTTTCTTTTTAAAATTCAACAAATACCTACTTTAAACAACTTCCAATGTTTCTTGAAATCCCCCAAAATACTACAAGGCGGATAAAACAAATTTAAATGTTGTAAAAAGAAATATACCTCTCAACAAATTTCTGAAAATGAACTTGATGCTATAAAAAGAGCTTTATTTCCTTTTATAGTTAAATTATCGTTAAAATTTTGTTGGCAAATGTTTAATAAAGATGCTTATTCAGTAAAACTAAAACATCTGCAATGGTAGGGAAGTCTTTTTGCGTGGCTTCAGGGTCAAGGTTTTTCAGAAAATGCTATTGAATAAAGAAGTAAGAAACTACCAGAAACCAACTTTAGGGGACCTTGTGTGACTTTTTGTAACTGTATTTTTACCGTGTACGCAATTTTTAACTTACCGTGTTCAACACTATTTACATACGTTTTGTTATTATTGCCAAAATTTCTATTTCTGTGATACAATTCACATGATGTAGTGTGTCACTAGTTGAATGTAATGTAAGTCACGCACAAAAGTGTTAATAAATTATTTCCTATGATATTTCAATACTTTTTTGCTATTAAATGATTCAGTTTTAAACCTTATACTTAAATAATAAACACTGGTAGAATGTTGATTTGGTTGATTTGCTGCATTTTGAAGAAGAACTTAGAGTTTAACAAAATTACCAGAAACCTACTTTAGGGGACGTTGTGTATCTTTTTCTAACCATAATTTTACCATTTACGCAATTTTTAACTTTCCATGATCAAAATTATTAACATATGTTGTGTTATTATTGCTTAAAATTCCATATCTGTGATATAATTCCCAATGTAGTGTCAGTCACGAATTGAATGTAGTGTCAGTCACGCACAAAAATGCTAATAAATTATTTCCTATGGTATTTCAATACTTTTTTGCAGTTAATATATTTAGCCTGAAACCTTATACTTAAAATAAGCAGTGTTAGAATGCTGAATTACTTCGCAATCAGAAGAAATTCGAATTTTCATGATAGCCAAAAATCTACGAACTTTCGTGTAGTGTCAGTCACATCAGGACATTTTTATTATTTTTTAATAAAAAAAAAATTTAAAAATTTTTACTGATTGCTAAAAATACTATATGCTAAGGGGTATACTGACATACAATATTTTTTTAAAAATAAATATAAAATAATTATGAACTGTGCAAACGAAACTGGTTAAATCGTTCTGATGTAGTGTCAGTCACGCGTGGAAATCCCCATATATATTTTTTTTATTAAATTTTTTGCTTTGCTTACTACTAAACGCAATTTTAACTGTATTAACAAAGTCATTATTAGCTGAACTAAAGTTAAAAAATACTTC